>VZTM01017015.1:108043-123945 GCA_013400555.1 Jacana jacana | reverse complement strand
TGTAATTAGTGTCTATTAGTTATTTCTAGTGAAACAACTGCAAGAAAATTTTTTCTTTCTAGATTCGGGATAAACACTGCGCATTTGCTAGAGTATTTTGATTGTGTAACAATCATAGTCCAATCCATTGGAACCAAGGAGTTGGAAATGTCTGAAAATATCTGTGAATCTGAGAGTTTTCAAAGACAAAGTTTATAAAATCTGGTTTTTGACTCTCTGAAGAAAATTTATTACAAAGGAAAATTCCCTTTGATGCTTGTGGCCTAAAGGATGGGACTTTTCTTTCTGAAAGAAAAATAAATGTGCTAACATAAGGTGTAGCAGGGGACGACCAGCAATGGTTATGTGAATCTGTACTTCACATGCAAGTAGTTTTTAGTCATCGAATGTAAACTTTCCAAGTTTGTGGAAAGATACGTATTTTAACAGGGGAGAAGAGTGAATTTTCTTTAGACAGCAGCTGATTGCTTCTTAAAACAATTTTAGGAATAAGGGAAAGATGGTAAGAATACCTCTGATTTGTAGCTTGGACAAATTTATCCATTTTGGACCTCAATTTTCTAGGGACGTATTCATTTTTTGGTTTGTTTTGAGTTTGATTTCAGAGTTTTTTTGTTATTTTGTTTTGTTTGGGATTTTGTTGTTGTTTTCTTTTTTTGTGATTTTTTTAAAGACTCTTTATGCTATTAGAATACATGGCTCTGGCCCCAGAGAAAATATCTTGGTTTCTTCCCGTTCCAGATTACGTATCGACTACGGTATCTTCTCCGAGCAAGGTGTGACGCTTCACCAGTGACTAACAATACCATCCAGTTTCACTGTGATCCTAGCTTCTGGGCTCAAAACATTTTCAATCTAGGTATGATAAAGTTTTATTAGCCCTTTGGCATCTTAATCCTATTTTGAAAGCAGCTTTCTTTTTGTGAAGATAAATAGCCTTTACACTATCCATTTCTTGGTTTAATTTGTTAGATTTATTTCCTTTACCCATGGAAAACTTTTACAGTGTGGTGTATGGGGAGAAAAAAAATTTTAAAAACTTACCTTACTTGAAACAACAGCTTTCAGTTTCCTGGGCAATACACATTCCTTCTGGCTGCTGAAACAAGGAACACAATATATAACCTTACTTCACATCCTAAGAAAGGATTCTAGATGTCAGTGTCATTCTGCATATTCCAGCCCGTACTTCTACTTCAATCCCATCTTCTCAAGCTGAAAACCATAGCAGCAACAGAATATGCTCAAGGGACCCCTATTTGCTCCTTAGCATGCTGAACAATAAGCCTTGAAGAACTGAGGTGAAGAGGAGAATGCCAAAGGAAAACAGGGTAGAGAACGCTACTTTTTGACAATTACCTGGTTTATAGATTATCTTTCCTGAAGGTGTGGGGTGGAATTAAGGAAAAAGCATGTTTCTAACAGAGTTGGAAATGTACTGCTTTGTTATTGTAATAGATTTTGATCTAGTCTCCAAACTAGTCTTTGTGTTGTTTCTTACAGCTGTAAATTGCTAGGGTTTTATGATACCAGTGGATCCCAGAACCTGGAAGCTTTGGAGTTTAGCTTGCTTGTGTGATTGCTTAAAAGCCTGAGTTTAATGAAGATGCGCATCCTAGGAACTCATTAGCGTAAGAGCAGGAATTTAAGCTTGGAGGTCCTTTTAGGATTTTGAACTGCTGTCATGCTTCCTTTCTCTCCCCACTGATAGTTTGATGGGCGTTTTTGGTTTTCTGTCATGTGCAGAATGCTTTGCGAAATGCCTGTGGGATGTTTTCTGCCTTTCATCAGAAAGTGCAGTCAGTTCTGCAAATGTTCAGAGACGTGCAAATGTATGTTTCTCTGTAAAGGCAGAGAAGAAAATTGTTATGGCAGTGCTTTAAGGTGAACAAGCTGGATGCTGGATGGTAGCAGGGAAATTCTCCAAGTTCCTTCTTTGCAAATAGTTTTCTTCGAGAAAGGAATCAAAAGTGCATCTCTCGTTTCCAAAAATGAACTGTCAAGCTGGGCAGTGATAACTGAACTGCTGCTAAACTGAGATGATGCTTGTCAAGAGAGGGTTTTTTTCTAATTATTTGCTTATTTAATGAGCAGCTGAAATTCTTCTTAAGTTCCCTTAAATTCTGAAAAGTGGTACAACAGAATTGTCACCTGTATAGATCAGCACAGGACTTCTTGTAACACTATTTGTTTAAGTGATAGTCACATTAATCTACTTTAGAAATCACAACCTTTAGACTTGTAGGTTTACGATCAGACATGTTAAATTTCTGTAGATCTGCCAAATTTAAGAACCACTGAAGAAAAAATGAAATCAAGTCTGAGTAAAGAAACAAGTTACTTTGGGAATATCCTGACCTCTGGTCAGGCTGCGTGTTGCTGACATTGTGGTAGCATCTGTACGCTAACAGGATAGCTGCCTTCTGATGGATTTCAGAATGTACTTAAGAAAAAAAAGCCCACAAAGTTTAAAGTGTTTTAATTCTGCAAATTGTGTGATAACCCATGGTTTTATAGAATAATCGAAGGGAATGATTCCCTGTAGTACCTTTGGTTAAGTAGCTAAACCACAGAGGTTAAGTCTGGAAAGACTTTTGAAGATGTAATTAGATGTATAGAGAACAGAATGAAAGTGCGGTATAGGTTTGACAGTTCATTTTTAGTGCAGTCAATACCATTGTTTGTCGAGGTAATTTCTTTTTCAGAGAAAGGAAACAAAACATCTGTTTTGACTGCAGTGAAATATTTTATACAGCCACATAAAGGAAACAGTATTATTAATTTTCTTTTTTCTGTGCCCACTTTATGGGAAACATTGACTTCATGTGTTGCAGGCTCAATAAAAAGGGTATTAGGCAACAGGTTGGCAAGTTTTTTCCATTTAATATTTTTGTCAGTGACTGATGTGGTAGAATCACAATTAAAATGTACGCAACCCCAAAATTACCAGATCTCAATGTTGTTGATGTTAGATTTCTGCCCTGCTCTGCACTGCAGTTTGTGGGCTGCCCTAGAACTCCCTCTGTGCCTGTGTCAAGATAGGGGACTAGAATGATGCTGCTGGTGTAGCTTCTCAGCTCTTGGGGTGAAAGAGTGGAATATAAAATGTAAGACGTTTCCTCCTCCTTCAGGAAAATCTGCCCCAAAATGAGCCAGGCACAGAATCCACAGAGACTGATAGATATGGGAAGTGGCAGAGGGTGATCCCAAGTTCTGCTGTAACAGGAATTGTCAAACTGTCATGTGGTGTACCCACCTCATGAGGTGAACTCTCCTGGGAAGCAGCCCCTAAATCTCTGGGAGAGAAGGGAGTATGAGGTGTCTATCTCCCACTTGTACTGAAAAGCTGTTGTGCAACCTTCCATGGATCATTGGAATTTCATAACTCTTGGTCTTGGACCATAACTTCCCCTACTTCATTCTGTTTTAAGGAAACAAAGCATGTTTGTCTTTTCTTGGACAAACAACGGGCTATTCCTTCCCTTGAACCAAACACAACTCTCTTTTAGTTGGAATTCATGTTTCTTGGATGAGGTAGTCGGGATTTTACAGGACAGTTTCATGTAATCACACTATATATCTCTTCAGATTAAATCTCTGAGCTAGGATTAATCTCTAAAAGTTACGTGTCTAGTCAAATTTCTTTCTAAGTCAGTGGAGGAAGTTAAAACATCTCCTGGAATTGCCCATCACGTTCTAGAATTGGTGGTGTGTGGCAACTGGGGGCTATCATGTGAACATTCCACGGTGTTGACTCAGAGGCCAGAAAGGATCACAATACCTTTAAGTTTTATGATAAAGTTAAATCTTTTTAGCAAATGATTGGATCAGGATATTCTTTCCCATCGAAACTTGGCTCCCCCTCCCTTGCTCTTCTGGAGCACTGGGTGTGTCTCCTTGACACCTTCCTAGGAGAATCTGTCCTATAGAGGAAGCTGGAGAACAAGACAGTTTGCTGTGAAATGCAACCATCCTTTTTCAGGGAAACAACCAAAATAATTGGAGTCCTTTATCTCATGTTTATCCGTTCTTTACAATACAATATCAAACCATGACCACATGGTGTGAAAGGAACTAATTGTGAAAAATAGCATTGCTGTTAACTGCAGTATTTTGGCATTAATTTTACTTATTCCGTTAACGCTAGGTTCTTTGGTAATTGAAGATAAAGAAACCCCACCACATATGCCCAAGAGCCCTGTGATGGAACCAAACTTACAGCCACCAGGCAGCTTACCTTCAAACCAACTGTCCAAGTTCCCAACTCAGATAAGCTTAGCTCAGCTCCGACTCCAGCACATGCAGCAACAGGTCATGGCTCAGAGACAGCAAGCTCAACGCAGAGCGGGTCCAGTAGGTTTACCAAATCCAAGAATGCCAGGCGCCATGCAGCAGCCCCCTGCTTCTCATCAGGTAAGTTATGACTATTGCCAGAGAAGACTCTCTTTTCTCCATGGCACTGACAGAGAAAGTAAAGAAAGATGAGAAACAAAGAAAGAAATCAGGTCTAGATACATAATTTTAGATAACTTCATCTTTAGCACATGGCTACATAACTGGGTTAGGGAACAGTTTCTTTACTGAGAACTGAGTGGGCATTTTAAACTTGTCTGGCAAAATGCGTGGTAGCACTCAGCCTATTTTTATTCATAAAAAAAGCCATATGGTATCCAACCATATCTAGTGCTGAGCTATGTACTTTGTATTTTTGTCAAATGATAAAAAAGTTAATCTCTCGTTACTTTTTTTTTTTTTTTTCATAAAACACTGTGATTCTTCCATATAACTGAAAGCTGGAAACGCTCTCACTGGCTTTTGTAAAAATCTGCATTTTTTACATCAGAATAATTCAAAACCATCTAGTAGGTTTTATTCTTAGCATTGAAAATCAGTGTGTTGTGGGATCATTCAGATAAATGGTGTGGTACTATTTGTTTGCATCTAGTTTGTTTCGAGTTTCAGAAGTTTAAAAGGGCCAAGTGGTAAACATTTCTGGAACATATTGAATAGATATCAGCCAACTTGCAGAATTGTTTGTTTGTTTGTTTGTTTTCATGCAGGCACCTCCGCGCTTGATTCATTTTCAGAATCATAGCCCCAAGTCCAATGGTTCAGCTCTCCCTGCACAACAGATGAGATTTCCCCAACATCAAAACCTACCAAGGCAAGCAATAAAGCCCAACCCATTACAAATGGCATTCTTGGCACAGCAAGCTATAAAGCAGGTAGAGTTTCCTTCCCTTTTCACTTGCCATGTAGAAATAAGACATCAAATGTGCTTTATATAACCTTACTTTTATATTATGATTCTGGACTACTTTTCCTCTATGACAAGATACCCACAGTTTTCTTAATGAGATAACTGTCAAGTTTCTTTCATTTTGACAGTTTTAAGTAGCTGAAGCTTTACAGAAGGGAGCCACTGTGTGTGCTACACAGGTGTTTCATTCTCGTTTGCTATTAATATGATTTCTGGCCACTTATGGAAAATTTAACATGACCATGGTCTACGCACTACAATAGTGAATAGAAAATCTTACCAGTTAGTTTGATGTTAGTCACTACTCTAGAAACCAGGAAAAAAAACTTGACTAAAAAGCTACAGCTGCCACCATTCTTCAGAGTATGCCTTGAAGAGAGTCCACAATTACACATGAAAAGAGAAAAGTCCACAATTATAGGACCTCTGCTGAGCAAGACCAGTCAATACCCAGCTAATGAGCAGTTGAACTGGGACAGAAACAAGCACATCATATCATAGAAAGGTTTGGGTTCGAAGGGACCTTAAAGATCATCTAGTTCCAACCCCCCTGCTCTGGGCAGGGACACTTCCCACTAGAGCTGGTTGCTCAAAGCCCCATCCAGCCTGACCTTGAACGCCTCTAGGGATGAGGCCTCCACAGTTTCCCTGGGCTACCTGTTTCAGTGTCTCACCATACTCGTAGTGAAAAATTTCTTCCTTATATCTATTCTGAATCTCCCCTCTTCCAGCTAGAAGCCATTACCCCTCAACCTATTACCACATCCCCTTTAAAAAGTCCCTCTGCAGCTTTCTTATGGGCACCTTTCAGGTACTGGAAGGCTGCAATACGGTCTTCCTGAAGTCTTCTCCAGGCTGAACAACCCCAACTTTCTCAGCCTGTCTTAATAGAAGAGGGGCTCCAGCCCCCTGATCATATTCGTGGCACTGCTCTGGACTGGCTCCACCAGGAGCAAGTTTTCTGGACGCTCAGGAAGGCAAATCTTTATTAAAAAGCATATTAACACATGTGTTATTAGGTATGTGGAGGGAAAGAGGAAGTGATGTAAGCTAGAGGTAAGCAGGGAAGAATCAAATGAATCTGATCTATGACCTGAGAAGTGGAGTAATATCACTCATGTTTGCAATGCTTGTGAAGCCAGAGAACTATTTCCAACTAAATTGAAGAAGGCTGTACAATATCTTAGAGAACCTGTAGTAGCAAAACCCAATTCACTTCTGTGCCTCTGAAAAGAAGATTGGCTTGTCTGCAAGCCTTTCTTTCAAATATTTTCATTATCTAGTAATGTCATTCTGAAAGTAGAAGCCAGTAAATAGAATGACTGGCTAATAAGGAATTGAGCAGTCAAATTTTGCCTACAGTTGCCATGAAATTCCGTTAAAGTCATTGAAAACTACATATGTTTAAGTGAGAAAGAAATTTAGTCTGACTTGACTGTGCACTTCATATTGTGGTGTTAAATGTATCTGTGGGTGGAGATCCAGTCTGCATTTCAAATTCTTAAATCCCTTTAAGTTGTTAAGGGGAAGCACAACATGAAATACTTGATGGTGTCCAAGTGACGCTATAGCTATTTACTTAATAAAGCACTGGAGCAGTTGTGGATTCAGCCTATTATCTGTAATGCTTTTATTTCACTGAAACTGTTACATTTCTACCACAACACTGTCAATGCAGCGTGAAATATTAATAGATACTTAACGTGGAGATATAGCTTTGAATTTAAGAATTGACATTCATTTCTTCTATTCATAGTTTTCAAGTACTTGTCATCTTCCCTTGTCTTGTAAGATTGGTTCTTGAAATTAGATAACTTCAGAGTAAATCAGGATTTTATGGTTGAATTCAGCTTCCTGAACGAAGCTGCTTGTTTAACTGCTGAGTTAGAACCAGTGTATGCAGTAGATGTGACCTGTTGAAAGAACTAATGCTGAATTGTGTATTATTATTCTTTTCAGTGGCAGATCGGTAGTGGACAAACTTCAACTGCCCTTTCAACTGCAAGCAGCACAACATCTACTCCATCCAGCCCCACAGTCACTAGTGCAGTAGGGGGTGATGGGAAGACATATGGGCCTCCTGTGATAGATTTGAGTTCTCCAGTGGGTAGCTCCTACAATCTGCCATCTCTTCCTGATGTAAGTGTAAAATAAGAGCAATGTTTTATGGATTCTATTTTGAAGTAAGTCTTAATATTTGTGAGAAGTAGAAACCTTTTAGACTGAAATTCTTGCTGTTTGTCAAAATGAGAGAGTTCCGGAAAACAACGATGCAGGATTGCCTACACATTGCTGGCAATATTTGGAACTGTTCTGGGAGACAGCTGTTAGAACAAGTTAAAAAAATAACATTGCAGGTTCTAATTGTAATAAATTTGTTTATTTGGATGCTGCGTATTCTTTTCCCACCCCACATAATGTTACTAACAAAAATGAGTTTTCATTTACCAGTGTCCATAGATACCACTGATTTGCTGATGTTATTACTGGTAAACTGTTAACATTTTTTAAAATACATTTTCAACCCATTGAAATGGCTATCTTAAGTAGGTATTAATTGTTGGTATAGTGGATATATTCCTTATACCGTTTCCTTTTGGTAGTTCCTTTATTCATTTATGTTCTAACATGCCTTTGAGCTGGTGACAGAAAGATGATCATCTGTTCTTAAGGTTCTAAACTTCTCTTTCATAGTTTCTTCTGATTGGTACATGTTTGTCAGAGGTCTGCGTTAGAGCTGTTGGGTTGTAGTCAGTTGACTTTCTTTTTTCAATTAACTGTTGAACCTAATTTTGTGATCTAAGGTTTGAAGATATCTGAAATGTCATGGTTTTCTAGTCGCAACTTCCTGCTACTCCTCTTGTGCTCTTACCAATAAACTCTCAGATAAAAGTGTTCTGTTTTTTAAAATAAAGTATGTAGACTACAGAATCACAGTATCTGTCAGACTTAAAAGCTGAACTACACAACAGGATCATGAAACTACTGAGTTTGTGAGACATTCAAGCTTACCATTTTTTGTGCACGGTATTGCAAACTTTTTTACTTATACGTGGTTAAGTTAATGTTATTAAGACACATGACCTAAATCACTGTAAATATGCTAACCTAGCAGAGACTTCTGCATTCACTTTGAATAACTCTAGCTTATAAATAAAAATTTCAGAGAGGTCAATGCTGTTAAGACCAGTGTATTTGTGTGGTTTCTGGGTAGTTGAGGTAACTGATACAAAGTGGCCGATTTTCTTATCAAACATGATCTTATGTATTGCAAAAGCCCTAACATTTCAAAAGGTCGTTTCTTTTGATCAAACCAGAATGTGTAATTTTAACAGAAAGTTAGAATGGTACATTGGGGCCACTAAACCAGAGTTCAGTTGTCTGGCCTGTGCTGTGGGTGGAAAGAACAAGTGTTGGTTTGCTGTTTGCATTTTACGTCAATATGCATGGTCCCTGTCCAGAAAGTATGTGGGACAAATAGAATTGAATGTCCTTTGAGGTTCTTCCAGTCCCATTGGACAGTAGTGGATTTATGGGCAGATAGTGTATCGCTTATGATTTTTTTTAGAGTATATAATGTGTGCGTGTCAAAAGGTGTGGAGATAAAAATGGCCTTCTGTAGCTGTTGAAGGAAAATGGGCACATAGAGTTGTCCAATCTTAAAATCTAGACAGGGCTTTGTTTTGCCATTTCATTTCTTTTTAGAAAAAAATAATGAGGGTGTGTTCCAAAGTAACTACCTCACTTTTTGGATGGCTAAAGTTAGGTGAAATGCATTTTAGTCTTCACCTTCAAAATAAAAGTATAGCAGAAGCGTGGTGTGGTTTTTTGTTGTTTTTTTTGGGGGGGTTGTTGCAGGTGTTTTTTTTTTCTCCTCCCAACACTAACCATTTCCCTTCTTTTCCCCACCTTTCAGATTGATTGTTCAGGAAACATCGCACTGGATAATGTTGTAAGGAAGGATGGAACTGCAGAGCAGAATCAGCCAAAACCCCCTTCAAACAGAACTGTGCAGTCACCAAATTCATCAGTACCATCACCAGGCCTCTCAGGTAGTTGGAATGTGGTGCAATTTTCTGTTAAAGTGGTGCAATGGTAGAACCTAATGTGGCAATGTTAACACTGATATCAGAATCAGTTGGTTTTGTTTTATATCAAAGATGAGAAATATGAAAATGAAGGTAAGGTTGTAGAAACCCTAGTAGAAGGTAAAATTGGTTCACAATTTTAGCATTGTGAACAAAAAATAAAGTGTCCACAACTTAAAAGCATGGAGGGACAAACACAGTATATCTATTATGGTTGGACTTGATGATCCCAGGGGTCTCTTCCAACCTAAATGATTCTATGATTCTTAGCAAACTGCATAGACATCCATAGAAAAATTACAGTCTTAGGGGTACACCAAATTAAAACCTAGAAGCTATGGTAAGTATCTGAAAAAGCAAGATCTGATGTAATAGGAGACAGCGGCTACAAATGGTGACTTGGAAGGTTCGATCAGGCTGTTAGAAAATCTTCTTCACTGGAAGATGTGATCTGATCTAGGTGTTCCTGCTCCAGCAGCGGGATTGGACTAGATGATCTTTCAAGGTCCCTTCCAATCCCTGATATTCTGTGATTCTGTGAAGGGTTGTGTGGCACTGACACAGACTGAAGGCATTGTCATGGAGGAGGAGCTAAACGTGGCATACCATGGAGGACCCAGGGGATTCCTGTCACCATGCCTGGAGGCAATCAACAGCTGCTCTGTACTCCCATTTCTCAGTCTGTCTCATAGAGAATCTGAATCCCCAATAAGCACTTGTGCAACATTCGTACACTCATATGCTGTTCACATGCTTGGGCAGATGAGCTGAGACAGGCAGATAATGCAGTCAGAGGCAGCACAAACAGCCCACTCTGGTTTCTCAGGACCAATGCTCAGTAAAAGTGTCCTTCAAGTCTTTTGGCTAATCTGGTCTCCAGACCTTTGGTCTCTGTCACGTGTGGCCCTTGGACTTCTTTCTACTCACCAACTCGTCTGGCTTAAAGTTTCCTGGTAGATCTCAGGAGATAAGCTAGAGTTTAATAAGGCAAGACAAAACAAACTGCAGTCATCAGATGGAGGGGTCAGTCAGGCAAAGATACTGACCCATCAGCCTGCTTACATGCAACAAGCCCCTTTTTAAGTCCTGTCCTTCCCTCTATTATCCTATGCTGCTCATCCTTTCCTGAATTTATATTAAATGAGATATGGGTTAAATAAATGGCACGGCAGGAGAATTTTTCCCTCAGACCTGTGTATTTCTCTTGAGTCACATCTCAGGCTTGGCACAGACCTGTGTTTTGTTCTAATCTGATTCTTCTATTCTAGGAGGAGTCGGTGTGACAAACATACACCCTCCAATTCGTTCACCCAGTGCCTCCAGTGTTGGGAGCAGAGAGAGGTAAGGAAAGAGTGGGAGAGAAGAAATTGTAACTACTGCTTCCATAGAACATGCCTCAGTCTCTTCTCTCATTAATGCATGTAGACGTCAGTTTGCCTCACCTTCTCTGTTAACAGGCCAGGCCTGATGGTTGTTACAGCACTCTTTGCATTCTAAAAGTACTAATTTCATGTGTAATGTATTAATAACACATCTAAAAACATATTAACTCTGCAGATGATGTCTAGGTTAGCATCATTAAAAGAACACCAATTCTAAATTAGGTTTTAAGTCCAGAAAATCAGCTAAAGTCAAAAGTTGCATATTGAAATTCCTTGTGAAACTATAAATTGCTTCAGATTTAAGGAACTGATGTTACAAAGAGAACCGGTTATTAATAATTTTCTGCCATAATGCAGTTAGTTAAGTGAGCACTACATATCTACTGTGAGTCTACATAAATATCTACATATTATCCCTTAGTGATGGAATATTAATGAACAAATAGATTTACACAATGTTGTTTGAAGAGTGCAGATCCATTAATTTCTTCCAATAAATTAGAGCATGCATCTGACATGAGATGAATTCTTCATGCAGAGAAAAATCAGATTACATTTTTCTTACTTGAATTGGAAATGCAGATGCTTTTTAATGTAGAACACCTTTTGCTCTATTCCATTTGTACAGTAAATTCTGCAAAACACTCTTATGAAGTGTTTTAAACAATTGTCTGAAGAGTTTTTGCATTTATAAAAATGTGATTTGATCTCACACTACTTGAATTCATTTTGTTAAATTTAAAAATCTTCATTTTTATTAATGAAATATAAGCTGATATTTTTGAGTTTGGTTGTCCATTCTTATCCTATGATGAGTGAACACATAGAGAAAGACAGACCTAGCTCTAATGTGAGGTCCCAGTTTTGGTAGAGGTGCAAGGCTGTAAGAAGCTCTTTCAAGATAATATAAATTTGTGTTTTATCTGGCCTATTCGCTTGTATGCTTTACATTGATCGGTTGAGCTCTGGAGAAACGCTGTCCTTCCCCAAAATAAAGCTGCATCTCCTTCGAAGTGGGATGATGTCCAGTGGAAGTGCTTCTTTGTGTATTACCTAAAAGAAATGGAGATTATTTGCAAATCTTGCACTGATGGGAAGTCAAACCACAAGTAATTCTCTAGTTCTGGAACTGCGCCATTAAATTTTTCCCTTTTTTGTAATGGCTTTTCAATGTACATCAAAGGAAATCAGCTCAGATGCTGTATTCTATAGAATTAATACTATGATGCTCAGGATTCAAAGAAGCAAAATGCATCAGCATCCTGAGGTCCTGGAAAGCATCAGTGTACAAAAGGTGTCAAGTTCTGACTCTTAATTTCTCCTCTTTCCTGCTTTTCTTCTGTCATTTACAGTTCTGGCTCCTCCAGCAGGCCACCAGGAGCTGATTCTACACACAAAGTCCCAGTTGTTATGTTGGAGCCGATCAGAATTAAACAGGAGTCAAGTGCATCGAATGAGAACTTTGATTTCCCAGTTGTTATAGTGAAGCAGGAAACAGATGAGGAATCCCGGCCTCGGAATGTAATATTAACAGTTATAAGGATCTCCTTTCTTTTTGGTGGGGAGGGTATTTTGTATTTATGGGGAATAAAATAATTTATTGATGTTCTGTTGGGGACTTTTTCTGGGGAAAACTGAAAAGCTGAAGATACTGGCGTAAAAGGAGAAGGTGAAATTCAAAATCAGACTAGTTCTGCCAGTTCAATTAACTAGTGTGATCAGGCTGTTTTTATCCACTAAAAACCTGGGAAGGCAGGAAATAGCTTGCAAACACCAAATTTTTGTGTGGTGCTAAGAGGTGTTACTAATCATAGTACAGTAATTTGCATAAATAAGGTTGCTAGACTTTGGGAGCATCAAAGATCAGTTTTATTTCTTATTAGTGGAGCAATAAATAGCCTTTCATAACTAATCTCTTGTGTTTAGTTGACTGATGCTATAGTATGATATTGATTTTTGCATGCAGGTTGCAAGTTGTATGGCTGCTTGCATATCAGTTTGTTACTCTGGTCAGTTTACTTGTTGTTAGGGTCATGTAAACTCAGGTAAGTACTATAATCTGGCTTCCTTTGTTTCTTCCTATAGCCCACCTTTTCAAGGAGCATTCTCACTTCATTGCTCTTGGATAGCAATCATAATTCCACTTCTGATGAAGCTGTCTTAAGAACAGATGCACCAGACAGCACAGACGATCAACCGGGGATACTGCAGGAGAACACATCCAGCGGGAAGACAGGATGGATAGGTCCCCCCCACATAGGGGAGGGCAGGAAAGAGGATGATCCCAATGAAGATTGGTGTGCAGTATGTCAAAATGGAGGGGAGCTCCTTTGCTGTGAGAAGTGTCCCAAAGTATTCCATCTTTCTTGTCATGTCCCAACATTGAAGAGCTTTCCAAGGTAATTACAACCACTTCATTTCCATCTAAACTTGCATTGAAAGACAGAAGCCTTGTGTTTTGAAACCCAGTACAAGAAGTTTCAGCCTTGAAGGAATCAGTTACATCTTTGTCTTCTTGAATCCATAAAATTGGAGTTTGCATGGCAACTCCTGTTTAACCTTATAGATTGCAGCAACCATAATAAAACTCTTCACTTAATTTTGGCAGTTAAGCAAGATCACTTATATCCAGGGCATCCATTATTAAAATTGGGCCACAGAATTACCAGCCTGACATAAAATGTTTTGAGGGTGACAGAAAAGATTTACCTATCTTTAATAGTAGTAGTAGTAGTAATAATAATAAACTACTTTAAAATCTAAGCTAATATAGTAGTAAATCTATTACTTGCTATAGTGTTTAGCGTGGCTGCAGTCCAAGCATGGGATGTAGCGACTGGCATTTAGTAACATCTTGTTCAGTGTTGAAATAACAAGTAGGTTTTCTTGATTGGCTGCTACAAAGCAACTACTCGGTTTCTCAAGTTTCAAAATACAGTCTTAACTGGCGTTTGCTTCTGGAATTATCATCTTTGATGATAAATAAATGGCATTTTGCAGTGTTCCAACTTGGAAATGCCTTGAAATAAGCTTATTAGCATTAAAGGATGGAAACATCTGTCATAACATGTTCCTTGTTTAATGCTTTTGTAAATATTAGGCTTTCTTATTAAGTGTCAGCATAGTTTAGGTATAAAACATTTGGATAGAAACTTAGTCTAGTACACTGGTCATCTCTGTGCTAATCTGAACAAGCATACTGGTGCAAGCATATCTACTCTTTTACACGTCACTAGAAATCACACATTAAAATATTTCTCTTCCCTTTTGAAACTTCAAGTTACAGTTTGGGTTTTTTTTTAAAGAAAATGATTTTATGTTACAGTTTTGTGCTGCAAGCAAAACTCAGTAAATTTACAGCAAGTACTTAAGCTAAAGTGTTTGTGCCTTTCTGACAAGAAAAAAAATAATCTTTAAGCAGGTAGATAACTACATTTACAAGGCTTTGTTTCTATTAAAATCAAAGCTTCAAGAATAAACATTTAACATTTCTTTTTTTACTGGATCACTCTGTAGAAACTGAGATGACAATATCCAAGGGAGGGGCAAGGCAGCCAAAATCAACTTTTCTGACAAGTGTCCAGGTCTATAAAAATGCATATTGATACAAGTGTTCCTGAACTTGAGAACCGACAGTTACCTTAATTTTTCTTCTGGCTTCAGATGTATGTGCCAGGTTTTTGTTCTCATCTTTGTGGTTATTTTTTTGTAGCTGTAACACACTGCTTCACAAACTTTGGTCTTTTACCATTAGTTCCTTCAAACACACAAAATAATTCCTTTATTATTACGTCAGCAGTGTTGTTATACTTCTTTCATGATTGATCTTTGTTCTGATGCTTCAGGTGGACAGAACGATTTCCCGTATAGATTCATCTATATTCATCATCATTCATCACTGCATCTTTTTTCCTTCTCGCCAATGTACCCCTCTCTTCCTGATTCTTGGATATCTAAATGTATCATTCCTTCCTCCATCTTTCATGTGTTCCCTGTTTTCTTGCATCATAAGTTCTTTAAATCATGGCCTGTATCTATTTTTGTATATCTACCACATCATTGCTGTGATGCTAGTCCAGGCACAGAGGCGATGCTGTCATATAAATAACTCTGTCGTGTTAAGACAGTAGAAGATAAAAGTCTCTTTGAAGGAAGGTGCCCATTATTCACTACTCTATGCTACAACTAGATGAGGGTCTTTGGATTTCTCTGAATAAAAAACAGTAAGATTTTTTTGTTTTGTTTTGTTAACATGGAAAGTCTTCTGCCTCAATGAATTAAAGAAACTATTTTCTGGCTACAAAAATCTTACTGTGACAACAGACCTCTGAGTAAATAGATGCAGTTAGATCTCAGAATGGGTTATTGCTGAATTCTGTCTACTATGTAAGAAGTACAATTCGGCCCTCTTGTGGTTAGCTGCAAGCATGCATGTTTCTTTGTGTGTGGAGAACTATATTAAAAACATAGAGTCTTCATAGGTTTTTCAAAACTCTGAGGGTGACAAATTGTATTAGAATATCACTAAGCAGAACTAATTTTCTCATAATCTTACACTGTTTTCTTAATCTGTAGTGTTTTCCTAGACTAACCGATAAAATCAAAGACAACTCAAAGTTTTAGGGAGTGAAGAATTTCCAGTTTTCCAAAAAACCTTTGTCAAGGGTAATCTATCTAGGGTAGTAATACTTTGTAGATCGAGATTGTGGAGAGAATATATAGTTATATATACACAGGCTGTTCCTGTGTGCCGGAAAACTAGCAAGCGGGGAAGGAGACCGGCCTGGCTAGATAGGGACCTTGGGGTAGAGCTTCAAAATAAAAAGAGAATGTATGAACTTTGGAAGAGAGGGGAGGTCTGTGGTGAAGCCTACAGGGATGTAGTGAGGATATGCAGGGAGAAAGTTAGGAAAGCCAAAGCACAGCTGGAGCTCAACCTAGCTTCAGCTGTTAAGGACAATAAAAAATTGTTTTACAAGTACATAAACAACAAAAGGAGGGTGAGGGAAAATCTTCCTCACTTATTGGATACAGAAGGGAACAAAATTACAAATGATAAGGAAAAGGCTGAGGTGCTCAATGCATACTTTGCCTCAGTCTTTAACAGTGGAACCGGCTGTTCCCTGGAGACTCGGCCACAGGAGCAGGGAGACAGGGAGGGGAACCAGAATG
>VZTM01017015.1:23864-100152 GCA_013400555.1 Jacana jacana | reverse complement strand
TGTAGTTGCCCCCAAAGAAGTTACCGGTAATTTTAAAATGTAAGGGAGTGTATTAAAATAAGTTTAAAAAAAAAAGAAAAAAGAAAAAAAAAAAAGAACTTGTTTGAGAGTTTTTAATGGAGGAAGTAAAGGACTGAATACTTTGTGTTATGGCATTTTTCTCATCACCAGCAAGAAACAATGGTATTTCTGTATTAATTTGTTTAAAGGAGTCTCAAATTTGATGTGCTGCTGTTTAATGGAGTTGATGAAAAAATCTCAAATGGGAAAATGTTTGCTTGTAACTGTTAGTAAGTCATTGTGTCTCTTTTTGGGGGGGGAGGGAGGNGCCAGAATTTTGCAGATGGAAATGGGAAGCCTGCTTTTGACTTGCTGTGTAGCACTGGTGTGGTGTTGTGGAGAGATCATGGAAAAGACTTAGATACAAGCACTGCTTGTACCTCCCTCCTGTGTACATATACACCTAGAAAAGGGCCCTTTTTGGGTGGGTTTTTTTTTCCCTCTCATCAGATGAGATACTGCTGTGATCATGAGGTTGATTTTTAAGGTGCCCAGAGTAACCATTTAGTTTTCCTTTTTTCTTCTGTTTTTTTGTTGAGGGGCTGTGTGTGTCTTTGTTTTGGTTTGGGGTTTTTTTGTTACTCTCTTTTCTTACCTGAAGAGAGTTGCTTGTAGCAGGAGTTTTACCATTCCAGAGCACCAGAAAAATAAAATAAATATGGAGAGAGGTGAAGGAGCTGAACAGTGTGGTAAGGGAGACCGTTCTAACAACACAGGTGTGATCCGTTCACACTACAGTAGTACAGACTTAAGAAGCAAGAGGCTATTGTGATGTTTGAAGTCTTAAAGATCTAGCAATGCCTAGAAGTCCTAGGTACCCTGTCACCAAGTTTAAAGGTGCTTGCAGAAGAAGGTGCTGTATGTTTCTCTGGTCTGTATGTTGCAAGCAGAGATTTATTAGGAGGTGTGCATTTAGAGGTGAAGTTAGATACCTACCTATGCAGCTTCACACTCAAGTTGCTCTCCCAGTGGAAAATGCTGGGGAGAGGAGCAGAGATGTACTTCTGCAGTCCAGTTACTTATTTGTCTGCTGTAAAGTGATTGAAAATGTCTCTGTTGAAAGAATCCATGGGAAAAATCTGACTCAGGTTTCATTTTGTGGTCTTGAATGTCACCCTAAGAATCTTCAGAAATTGTCTTGTAAGGAAAGCACTATAATCTTTCAAGCTGCTATGGCAAAGACCGTATCTGCTTTATGTAGATAGGCCACAATCTTTGCCACGATCCACTGAATGATGCCTGGTGTCCCTTTTTAATTTTTATTTTTTTTTCCTTTTTCTTGTGTGTTTGTCTGAAATCACTACTAATAGCAAAGAGTTTTCATCTCACTTCGTGGGACAGGTAGAAAGTATCTATTTATTGAATCATAAGAAAGGGAATGTCCTTGAGAAATTTGCCATTAGTCTATATAAGTCACAGCTCCTACGCTGTTCAGTTACAATTTTTAATAATGGAAAGGGTATGGAGGAGCAATCAACATCAAATGCAGCCCACAGGAAATGACAGATTCCAAAGGTTTATTTTTCTTTCCTACCCAATCCGACATCAAACGCTTGCTTTCATTTGACTTGCTAAAAAGGGAAAAGAAAAAGAAAAACAACAAAACCCAAACATAAAATTAATAAAACACACATGAAGAGCAACAGAAATAGATACAGGGGAAAATAATACGCATTTGGATATGTCCAAAAGGTCTCGCCTCTGATAGGCAACCTGCATGGCTGCTTTGAAAGAGGACTGATGCTCTCCTAATAAACTGAAACAAGAGTAGATATCCTTTTGAAATGTCACTGCCTAGATTTCACAAAAATCTACTTAGGTATCTTTTTGTTTAGTTGGTTCATTTAGATGTAGCTTTAAAGAGCTCATCTATTGTCCTGAGCCTTAGGACTAAATCCTGCCATGTTAAAAGAGCTTTTCCATTATGTATTTCAATTCTTGTATGGATTGCATGACTCTACTGTGTGAGGCCCTGGAACAGTATGTTCAGCAGTCATGATTCAGCAGTCCCAGAATGACTGTGTAAACAACTGTAATCTCTGAAATGACCACAACACAGGAGTTGGCAAGTTGAATTTAAGATCTAATGGTGGCTTCTCTGAGCACACGACTAGTTCTGCAGATTTTTCTTCTTCCATCCTTTTGACTTGTGCGTGTAAAGGCCACCGACTTGAGCTTGTAGCTCATACTTGTAGCAAGTACAAGTAGTAGGATAATGTAGTAAGGATAATAATGCTATGGAGTTAAGTCCCCAGGAAAAAGGGGAATACTAGTTAAGGAATCATTACGCTCACGTGTATCTTGACTACTGCTAGCCAAAGTTAATCCAACTGTAGCTGAATCAAAACTTTCCTTTTATGTCTAAAGCAGTTTTAATTAAATGTTTTTCTTTGTAATTATCATAAATCCAATCATTTGAAGGCCCAAATGGCTCTCTGGCCTCTGTGCATGGGGTTGAATTTCACCCACAAGGGAAGAATAAGTTGCTTTGACCACTTAAATTTTGATTATTTTCTCCACGGTCATCTTTTTTTAAAAAATGTCATTTAAAATATCTATACGATATTGCATAAAAGACAAGCATTTCTAAAAGACAAGCATTTCAAGAAGCAGGCTATGATTCATATGCTGTTTTTCTGAAAACCCTAAGATCAACTGTCCTGTGCACCTTGAGGAAACCTTAGAAGGTGTGACCCAGTGAAGTGTGTCTGTGTATTTGTAGTATGTGTTTGTATATAAGTTTTTTAAAAAAGTGTAGTTCTTAAGCTCACATAAAACATTTTGATCAAACATCTGTCTTGCTCTAGGCTGCTGAAGAATGTGCATTATTTAGTCCATGGTCTTCTGGTTGACACAGGCAAGACTGCAGCATGATGGTGGGCACGCTGCCTGCATGCCCTGAAAATTTCCATGCTGCTACAGCTGAATCGGCGAGTGACACAACTGCTCACCACTTCCTGTGATTTAAACTGGTGCATCTTCTGCAGGGGAGCCTGTCTCAATTTAAAATTCCCTCCCTCAGTCTTGGCACTGAAATGTTTTGGCTGATTGCTTCTCAGGAAACGCTAGCCACAAGGGCGTAGCTAGAGGACTGATGCAGTTGGGGCTTTTGAATTGAATTTGATGAAGAAAATGTTAGCAGTTTAAGGTGTTACTGAAGTCTGCTGTCCTCTCTCCCTACAGCACAGGCAAACCAGAACATGTGCCTGTGAACTTCAAGTCAGGACTGGAGATACAAGCACAGAGGGGCTTGCAGTGGCCGAAGCTAACATGCTGCCATGAGGAAGACTGGGGACAGAGCAGGCCTCCTTGTTTGTGCTTCTATGAGTAATGAGCTTTAGGCAACTGGGGTGACAGTGCTTTAAGCTGCTTGCCTCAGGCCTTATTTTTGGTTTATGAACCCTCTCAAAAGCAGTTGGCTTGGATTCTGGCTGACTCATCATCTACTGGTTTCTAAATAGCGTGTAGATACACGGGAGCTCCTGGAGCGGCAATACGAACCTGCAGTGCCCTCCCCTTGGTCTCGATGGGCAGCGTGAAGGCGGAGATGGCGCACACGACGCACACAGCTGCAAAAAGACACAGGGCTCCGATGAAGGAAGCACTCATAAGAACCTGCAGGCAGAAGAACAGTTCAAACATCAGCCCACTGGTATGGGAGGCCGGCCCTTAATGAGAAACTGAAGGGTGGACAAAAGATCACAAGCACCTGAGAGAGTCAACAATAGAAAAACAATGTCTTGAAATGAATATGAGCTAGCTGGGCTCTGGGAAGATATTTTTGGCAAAGATGACATAAGGACTCTCTATAAACACCAGCTAAAGAACTAATGAGCTGGGGGGCAGAATTGAATACATCTCTCTTTTGGGGTGGTTTTTTTTTGCTGTTTTGTTTGATTTGTGTGTGTGTGTGTGAACTTTGGGGGTATCTCTGTATATTTGATAGCAATGATTGACCCAATGTTTACCGACGCTATCAAGCCTGCTCTCACTTGTGATATAAATGGAGCCACCATAGCTCCAACACGGCACAAGGACCCACTTGTTCCCATCCCCAGGGCTCGCATTGTGGTGGGATAAACCTAAAACAGAAAAGAAAGAAAGAAATCCAATTAGTGCAATGGTGATCTGTGATGTGTGACTTTATTGTTCCTTGGGGTTTTTTTTTTATTAAATTTTTTCTTCAGAGAGGCCCATTACATTATCAAGGGCAGCTAAGAAGATAAGATATGAAAAGGTAGGTAGGTTCCTCTGGCTCTTGTTTGTGCCATTACAGATCTGCCATTGTTTTGTCCCAAGTAGAGTTGTAGGGCAAGTCAATCAATGCTGGATGTGATCATCCTGCTATTTGCTCCCTGCCCCTTCTAGCTGTGCTGTGCAGCTCACATCAAAGTCCCAGAGGAGGAGTTGGGTACTAAAGGAAGAATTCCATTTCTATTGCCAGGCCCTATACCTGGAAAGCAGGAAGAAAGGATACTGTCTGCAGCCTTCAGGACTGCCTATTTATTTTTATCAACAGCACTTTTGTTTAGAAGGAGGAAAAAAAGGAAAACAGCTCCAAGTAAACCTTCAGGCTTGGAATAATGTGCTTTGTGTATTTTATTTTTTACAGCTCCCAAACACCTGTGCTAATAAAACACTTAAGCACATGTTTTCTTTAAATTCAGTTAAGTCCTATTAATATCAATAGATTTTAGCAGGCATACTCATGTAAGCCTTTGTTTAAATACTTTACTGTGCCAAGCCAATGAAGGTAAGGCAGTTCAAGAGGAGTCCGCACGTGGTAAGGAAGAGGAGCTCCAAGTTGGGTTTGGATTGTTGATTAAATTGGGAGTACTATTGGTTTATGATATGGCTGTTGCAGCAGCGGTCTTTAATATAAAGTTACTAGTTTATAAATAGTAACTATAACTATAATAGTAACTATTATATAGGAACTAATAGTAACTGTAGTTACTAGTTACTATTAATAGTAACTATTATATAGTAACTATTAAACTTAATAGTAAACATCAGGCCAGTTGCAGGGAGCTACTTCTGTGTGCTTTATATCACTTTACTCAATCTGCAAGGTAATACATTTCACACAATTGTTTAAAAGAGAACAACAACAAAAAATCCCCCATCAGTGCATACTTAAGCCAAGGAATTTACGGCTCCAAAATTGTCTGAAAGACAAGCTCTCTAAAGAATTAAAACTTTTTGTGGCCACAACACAGCAACTTCCATTAACTGAGAAAAATCATATATATAACCTCAAATACTACCTCATGCTACTACATCAGTCCCTTACGTGCTGGAAAAGGTTCCTTTCAGTGGTAGCCTATCTTCTGGCTGGAGAGGGAAAATTTGGGGGTTTGGAAGAAGGTGGTACACAACATCCTGAAAGATAGCATTTTGTAGTAGCTAACCAACAGGTAGCTCAGTAGGGCACTCCTCTTCCACCAGCTTTTGCCATTTCCAACTAGTTTTCTGATTCCTTCCCTGATCTCGTATATGAAAACAGCATGGCCAGGAGGCCAGAGATATTTAGTTTAAGGAAGGTGACTCTTAACTACTCAATAAATATGGCAGCATTCCCAGGTACAGGCAAATGGTCTTTCATGCCACAGTGCAGTTTAATGTACTTCCAGGAGCACCCACCTCTGCTGTGTAAATGTAGATGGTGTTGAAGTTTGCTGAAACCAAGGCACGCAGCACGAAGAGGAACCCGATCATTCCTGAGCTAGAAAGCAAGCCACGTGGAGCTAAGAGTTAGTATTACTTAATGGTGATCAGCAGAAATGCAACCCAATATAGGCACTGTGCTAAGACTTTTACCATCTTGATATAAGGGAAAGGGTAAGGAAAAGTTGATTTCTGACAAGTATAATTATTCTTTAGGCATGTTTGACCATGGGGTATTGTGTGTTAGGCTTCCTTCAGGTCTGTGTTAGAGGCTAGAGGGAATGGTCTGACCAGGACCATTGTAGTTCAGCTGGTGCCTTCAAGCATTATGATCAAGTCTTCTAGCCCTTGGTTTTGGCTCCTCTGCAAAACTGTTGCAAGAAAATATGATGGGCAGGCTCAGTTTCACAGAGAACTAAAAATAACAATAATAGCATCCAAGAAGCCAATGCCTTAGTGAATGACTGTAGGCCTCCTAGCAGGAGCTCATTTAGCTTAATGACTATTTGCAGCCTCCCACTTGCAGCTCCCAAGTATTTCAGCCAGCCTCCAGGGCAAGTGGCCCATGTGGCTGGCAGCAGGGCTGTACACCACTGGCAGGCAGCCACCAGGCTACCAGCCAGTTCAGTGGAAACTTCATCTTGAAGCCATTCTCATCTTCAGAAACTGTTAAGCTCTGCAAGCTTGAGAGGGGTCTTTCTTGCACAAATCCTCAGAAATCAAACTGATAATTGCAGCACTTATGTCAGCCTTCCCCTTGAAGCTCTACAAGTTAGTGGAGCCCGGCTCTACAGGTTAGAAGAGACATATGTAACTGCGAAAAAACAAGAAAGAAAGAGAAGGAAAAAGAGACTGAAAGAAAAATACGACTTCTTTCTGGTGAACGTTCTTCACACTGCTTTTAATTTTCCAAACTGCACTAGAAAGCAGCTGCTGGTATGGTTAGGGGAAGCCATGTGGATGAGTGAGTTGCTCTGTGCACCTCTGCACCATAGCATCTGCTGCCACAGCTTTCCTGGGAAGTGCAGGGAACTGGTTGGGGGTGGTGTTCAGGTGTCTAAAACTTACTGGCCTGACAGACTGGTGACCTGAGATTACTACAGGTACTGCCCCCACAGCTCTGCACCTCCTCTACCAACAACACCCCCATGCTGAGAGAGACTACCTTGAGGTGCAGATATTAAGGAGAAGAAAGAATAGTGCTGTACATCCCATGGTGATACACAGGCTCAGCCGTCTTCCAAGGAAATTGATGCCGAGAATGTTCAAAGGATTTACTGGAAAAAAGAAGGAAAACCATAAACTGTTAGATGACCTAACTGTAATGATTGCCTGGCTTGATAGATCCTATGCAATGTGCCTCAAAAACACCTTTCTGCAACCCCAGCACCTAGCAAATGCTCTACAAAAATGTGCAAACCCTGCAACTCCCTTCCTGTAATACCCAAACCATGGAACTTGCCACCACGCCCCTTCTTATTTTGTTCTCCCTGTAGAGGATGGCCAGACCCAGTCCTTCTCTGAAATTGTCCTGCTGTGTTACAGCAGGACACCAATGCCTGCCCTGAGCCATGCAAGGAAGACACTCTGGGTGAGCACCACAGGCCTGGGTGGTTTCAACCACTCTGGCCACAGCCCAGCCAAACAGTGGGATCCAGAGTGTGCTCCCTTGAGTCTCTTCCAAGAGCCAGGAGCCAAGCAGGCACTTGAGTACATCCCTGGCCTGGTCCCAGCCCAGGATCCAACACCTGGTTGCTTTGTAGCTCAGTTGCTGACATATGAACCAGGGAAAATGTTCACCTCCCAGGAACATTGCAATACTAGACCCACAAGCAGTGCCAAGTCCTTTCAAGGGTGCTATGTGGCTGCCTTTGGGCCATCTGCCACTGTTCCCCTAGAGGCTGCACCAGGGAGAATTATTTACTGCGGCTTCCCTGGGCACTTAACTGCCCTTTGCTGCAGCACTCAGCACAGGACCTGCTCCTGAGGCCACCACCTCTTAGAAAGTAGGGCAGTTGTGCCTTGCGGTCAGTTATATCAATGCGACTATTTGCAATCCTTGCTTATTTACAACTTTCCAAAACTACAGGTCTGGGAATTTGGGAAGCCAAACTTGGTTCTGTCAAGTTAGAAGCAATTTTTCCCTGGAATCCAACCAAGGCTGTCAGTATGTACTGACTGCAAAGTAGGTCTTTGGCTCTGCTGTTGGAAGGACCCGTGCTGCCATCAGAAGCTGAATTATTCACCTGAGGAGCAATGCCCTCCCTTGCCCTTTGCCACTAGCCCATGGCCTGTGGCCCAGACCTTCTGTTTGAAGAACATGAGCGTGGCACTTTCCAGTATCGCTGAGGCCTTATTGACTTCTATCATGTCCCCAAGTGCATGCACAGCTAAAACCTTTGCAGGGAGCATTGGCTGGCTGTGAAAAGGGACTGGCAGGGAGGGGAGAAGAGGTTACGTGCGATCTCTCCGACTGTGCTGATGATCATGGTCTGGTAGGCAGCAGGCCCAAACAAGTGGCAGTGGCAGGGGCTGCGGTTCTCCTCAGAGTCATCGCCAGGGTCCTGCACTGGTGGTGCCGCAGTACTGCAGACAGGGTCCCGCTCCAGTAACTCAGTGCTGGCCAAGATGACACCATAGTAAGCAAAAGCTATGCCAAGCCTGGAGGGGAAAACACTGCAGTGAGTAGTGAACACGCCAGGGAGAGTGAGGAAACTGAAAAGCAGCAGGTTTTGGGAGCCCCTGCGGTGCACCTCAGCTCTGTGTGATGGATCTCCATAGTCTAAGACCAACAGTGACTCAGACACCCACCAGGTCACTGATCACCCCATGCACGACTATCACCTATGTCCATGTACCTCTCTTCCTTGGAGAACCCCACCCCAGCTCATAGCTTGTCTTTTCGCTTGTCCCTTAGGGCTGTTTCTTGCTCTGCAGCAGGTGATCTGCTGTAGTCGTGATGGGGAATGTGTGCCCCTTTGGCCTTTGGTCCCTTTCCTCACACAGGGCTGGAAGAGCACAGAGTTCCAAACCATTCCATGCCTGGGGAGCCCTGACCAAGGGGTCTCAGCATCAGTTCACATAAAGTTCAGTTCAACTGTCCAGGTTGGGGATTTGCTTTTTTTTTTAAACTCCTCCTCCTTTCTGCATGGGGATTTTCGACGAGAATATTCATTAACTGACTGGAGAAGCTCGCTGGCTGTCAAGAACACGGCATCAGTGATGGCAACCTGGCTGTGTCATTATCAAGTAATTCAGCATACACCTAATCATAAGCAGGCTGAGAAGTAATTTTCACCTTTTTATACCCCCCCTCCCTGCAGTTTCAGAAATGAGCAGTGGAATCTGGCTTAGGAAACAAGCTGCTTGGAAAGATGGGGGATGCTCAGGGCATGGGTGTGTGAGTGTGGGGGTGGGAATGCAATCCTGAGAACAAGCCAGCAATTCCTGGGGGAGGCTAGGAGAGAAAATAAGATTAAAAAACAAAAAGGAAGATATTTCATAACACTCATACAAGTTGTGAGGGGAAAAAAAACCAAAACATAAAAAATTCAAGGCCTGACTTAGCAACATTATGGGTCAGTGAGTTCCCACAGACCCATTATTTATACATTTCCATTCCAGACATCAAAGTTGATGAAACATGCATTACCCTTGCATACAGCTGCCAGGAACATCACATATGAAATCCGTCTCTCTTCATTTTCCCCAGCCAGGAGCACTAGTAACGGTTAATGAGTTTCTGTTGGAGCCCTATTTCATTGATACATTGCCTGGCCTGCAAAGGCACTGCCTTTGTCCTCCTCTTGGAAAGAACAAGTTTACACCAAGAAGGAAAGGCACAAGGCTGGGGCACGCTGCCAGCCAGGAGTGTGGTCTTGCTCCTGCGGCTCTTGCCTCTCTCCCATCCCACCTCCCCTGAGCCACCCTGTCTTGAGGAAGGTCTCATGGTGTCCTGCACCATCCTGGATCTCCAGCCTTTTTCTGCCTATGTTAACACCAACCAACAC
Organism: Jacana jacana; assembly: GCA_013400555.1. NCBI lineage: Eukaryota > Metazoa > Chordata > Aves > Charadriiformes > Jacanidae > Jacana > Jacana jacana. Next base: position 90,415 of record VZTM01017015.1, on the reverse strand, counting down.
AGGGTGTCTGAGGTACAGGCTGAGATCAGGACAAGACTGCGGTGGCCCATGCCTGCATATTCCCCCTCCAGTTGCCACCCATCTGCAGCTGCCTCCTGAAGCAGAAGTGGTGCCTTGTAATGGCAGAGTCAACAGGAGGCTACTGTTCCCTGCTCTCAACAGGAAGAATGAACTGAAGAAAAAAAGGGTTTATTTTTGTTTTTGTTTTTTTACCATATGATCCATATTTGCAAAGTTGTTCTGAGGTATTTGGGGTGCATGAGGTCCTTGAATCTTCCTCTCCTTTCCTGCAAATTGTTTGAGAGAAATATTTTTTAAAAAGGCATCTTTCATACAGGGACAGGTGCTCTACAGCAGCATCTGGTACCCCAGGCCCTCTCCTCCCTTACCCCAGGCTGCTGATCGCACAGATAGACTGACAGATGGTGCAACACAGCACCCCATCAGCCCTTTGGAGCGGAGAAGTCCCTTTCCCAAAAGATGGCCATAGGAGGATGAATTGCAAAGGGGTGGAGGGGAGGAGAAGAGAATACCCCTGAGCACTCCTGGTCCCCACAGGACCCTGCAGCCCCTGGCAGTCTGGCCCCAGCATGACAATCACAGTGCTGGAGGGGAACCTGGTTGCTGCTGGGGCCCAGCACTGCCAGGCTGCTGGCAACTCCCTTTGCCCCATGTGCTGGTGAGAGAGGACCAGCATGTGCTGCAGAGTGCATTTGTTGTCATGTACATCTTGCTTGGAGGCCTGAAATGCCAGTGAACAGAGAGACAAGCAGGCACCAGGGGACTCTGACGGCCCCACTGCTCCCCACGAGCCAGCAGCTGCCTCAGCATCCCACCACCGAGGGGAGACCAGTTCACAGGGATGGTTTGGGTTGGCTTTATGTTCATTTTCCCCATCATTGGTTAAGCCTGAGAGGGTGTACAACTAACAAAAACCCTTCCCACAGCCAATGTGGGTCCATTACATAAATTCAATTAAACTACAGGGAAGCTTTAATCCTAATTAATTCCAATACAATAGCACCATCTTGCATGAATTGCTAAGGACAATGCTTGGTGCCTGTGGGATTGGATAAGCAGCAAAGAGGTCCAGGAAAGGGACTTAAAAGAGCTGAAAAATAATTCTGAGGCTCTAGACAATAGTTTTGTCCAGTCTTCATCTCTTGGGGGTTAAAGGAGCCACCTGAGTAAGTCCTTCCACCCTGTCATCAGCAGCACCCAGGCAGGGGACAAGGGGGAACAGCCTTGGGAGCACCTGGCCTCCAGCTCCTCTCCTGCCCCACCTGCAACACCCACACATGGGCACCCCAGGGGACAGATAGGCAATAAGGAAGAAAGTGCTTTTCCGGGAGCCATTTTTGTAGTAAAGGAAGCAAACCTTTTCTCAACATGATATTTTTCTGAGCAAATGCAACGAAAGAAAAACAAACAAACAAACAAAACTCAGAAAACTGAATTCCATATGGGGGCCAAGATTACTGTGTCTCCAAAAGAAAAATGGCATCTTCATCATCACATTCAATAATTGTTTGGAAAGAAACCAGGGGAGAGGAATGGTCTGAGGCAGAGAGAGATGTGCTTGGCAGTCCTGCTTCCTCCTGGAAGCCCAGATGCTGGTAGCCCTACCTGGGACAGAGGGGCTGGGCAGTGCCATGGGCTCAGCTTACCTTGGTGGGCTCCCTCAGTACACCCTCAGGCATCACCGCCCCATTCATCTTGGCTATCTTCTGCAGTGTGGCCATGGCTGCTGCTACGTTTCCTGTGGAGATGTTGTACCGTGCTGACTCTGGGATGAACTGAAAGCAGAGTGGCATCAGAAAGCCCTTCTGCACTTTTCTGTCCACACAACCCTACTCACAATTTCTGTTGTCCCCAGAAGCCTGACTGGGGCCCCAATGCCCAGAGTAGCACAGGGCATTTCCTGAGCTGGAGCAGCCTTTTGTCTGTCCTCCTGCCCAGCCATGCCCTGGGGCACCCCTGTGTGTCCCACGTCCACAGAGCCTATGTTGGGGGGCTCACCCTGCCCAACAAACCCGTTTCTTGGTCTAGCTCCCAGGGGTTTGCTACTGAGCCATCTGTGGCACGCACTTGTGAGAGGTGGAAGCCAAAGACACAGGTTTAACAAAAACAACTATTAATTAATTGAAATTCTAAACCGGGATGAGGCAAATGTCACTTAAGCAAAAGTCTGGGAAGACTCATCAATGTCATTAAAAACAGGAAGGCATGGATGAAATTTAGGAACAAACTCACTCCTCACTAGCATTTGCAACATTCACCTACACCTGGTGCTCTTTCCAAAATAAAAGTACCTTTTCCTTAAATTATGTCTCTATTAAATGATAAACAATTGCATCTGTATCACTGAAATATGAACTAAAGAATCCTCCTTTTTTTAAAGATAAGTATGCTGACTGTGTCTTTTTTTCTTCTTTCCAGACTGGAAGCTCTTGCTACCCATTTTTTTTTCTGGCAAAATAATCCAGGATCCCAAACAACAAAGTTAAATGGGTGGACACTCACAGCAACCTTGCATTTGGCTGTCCAGGTAGAACCCCAGGTGGGGTGGACTTGTACATTTGTTCAGCTGCAAGAAGGGGTTTCACATTTGCATGAACCCCAGCTTGGCACTGAAGTGCCCATGAGCATTGTAAGTAGGGATTTTCCACATCAGTCCCCACAGGTAAGATGGTCCTCATGTCCAACGCTGATATTTCTGAAGCAAAAGTAAACCCAAGGAAGCTGTGATTGACCCATTTACTCTGTGAAACCTTTACTGAGGCTTTGCCTCAGCCATGGCAAGTGTAAGGACTGAAAAGAGTGAGCAAGAGTCTGTGGCAAGCACTAGACTGAAGATATGACTTGTAAATTTTTTTTACACAACCTGCCTAGCCTGTTTTCCTGTTAATGCCTGGCCCACCATCATGGTCTCTGGGTACCACTGGCAGTCTGGACACTGTAGACCAAGGTGCTGGAGGGCTGCAGCAGGGCTTTGCAAAGCAAGGCAAAGCCAAGCTATCAGTCTCAGGGTGACACCTCCCCAAGCAGCTAGTCTGCAGTCCTTTGACCCCAAGCCATCAGGACCATCCCAAGCACCTCAGGTGAGAGGGCTGTGGTTGTGAAAAGAAGATGCAAGGACAGTCCTAGGTTTGCAGGGTTTGGAGGACAATGCCAGTTGGTGCCTGGGGAGATGCCAGGCAGTGTGGCAGGGAGAGGAGCTCTTCCTACCTTGAACACCAGGATGAGAAGGATGCCAGGGATGGAGGCGATTCTGATCAGCCACCGCCAGCCAATGGTTGGGTTCACCACTGATGCCAGGCCAATGATTAACAAGGATCCTGCCAACCAAAACACCTTTCCAAGGGAAAGGAAGAGGTTAAAAATTGAATGCATAGCAATGATTTGTCTATTTTCTTTCCTCCTGGTCTGGTTCCACAGATAGGTGGAGAATGGTGCTGGGGAGCACTGCAGTTCAAATCAAGCCATCCTGCAGCTGTCTGAGAAGCTGAGCCTAGACTGAAGGAAAGAAGGAAAGGAAGACAAGGATTTGGGGAGGGACCGCTGAAGATAGTCTTAATTAGCTCCAGATTAAAACAGATAACTAGCTGTGGCTACCATTGTACTTAAAGCCACTTCTTTTGTCCTTCCAGTCACTTCTCTGCTAATACTCATGTGCCTGAATTTTCCTCTTGTCAAATATCTGCTGGGAAGCAGCAGATTTACAAGCATCAGGAGCAAAAACAAGCCAGATTCCCACTGCTGGGAGTTGGTGGGTCTCCAGTGGACTCAATGCCAAGTTATACCAACGGACAATCTGACCCCCAATCTGCAAGTACATTCCTCCCCAAAGTTCACTTGTTGCCATGAGGAGATGCATCCATCTCCAGGCGACCACCCAAGGGAGCTCAGCCAACAGAAAGCACAAACAAATACATAAAACCACAGCAAGTTCATGAGTAATCTGTGGGCAGAAATAACAAATTTCTGGGGAGAAATACAGGACTATTCTTTTTTATAAAACTTTGTGTTTCTGATGACACTTTGGTAATGAAGCCCTGGGATCAAAGAGGCAGTAATAAAAAGCAAATTATCTCTGCCACCAAGACCATAAACAAACACTTTTGGTTCAATAGTCAGATGAATTTGTGTGCCCGATGAGGCCTCCTCAGATCATTTGCACATGCAGCAAGTGCCCACTGCAGAAATCTGGAGTAAGCAACAACCCGGTCATGCTTGCTGTGGTCTTTGCCCAGCAAGAGGTCACAACCTTCCTAGCACATCTCAGAACTAATATGGGACTATCTATTCTGTCCCTACCCCACACAAAGCCCTGAGCAGGGACAGTAAGAGGCACAGATTAGGACCTCAACCAGGAATCATCTTATTAATAAATTGTTATTAAACAAGTCCAGAGAGAGGAGGGATGAGCCCAGGCCTGGAGAGAGCCAGTGAGTGCTAGCCTGAGGGCTTGCCAGAAAGCCCATCAGCACTTAGAGCAGGGCAGCACAGGTATTGATAAGGCAACCGGGAGGCCAGGTGTCAACCATCACCCAAAGTCCCCATGCAATGATTGGAGCATCTAATTATTGGAGGAGAAGTTGCTGCTTTTCTACAAGCAGTTGCCTGTGTGCATCTTTAAAACTATGTACACCAAACTCCAGAGTGCAGGAGGCGGTAGGCATTCGCTCGGACCAAGTGTGAATGCTCTGTGAGAAAGGTTGGTATGCTGGAGACTCCGCGAGACACTTGGCAGTGGGACACGTCTCCTGAGACTCAGAAGAACTATAGTAATGTGCTCACTCTTACCTGAGATAAGGGCAACATGTATCCTCGGTATTTGGTGGGCAAGAATTCCGTTTTTATGATAAGCCTAGCAAAAAAAGGGGGAAAAAAGGCAGAAATACAGCAACAAAGAGCATTTCTGTACTAGTCAAGTAGCAGCTCAGCTCAGCTCAGTCCATGCTGGATGTTGCTGCCCGTAGACAAGAGTGCCATCCATCTTCCAGCACTGAGAACCCAGAGACAAGGGGATCCCTGCTTGATATGGCTTTCACTTGGGCAGGCACCAAATTACACATAAGGGAGATGAACAGCATGAAACCCTTCCAATATGATACAGACAGGTAAACATTGCAGCCTGTGCCTCAGAAAAACCTACAGGAAGCTCCTGTGGGGTGATGGAGGTGTCAGCACAGGTACAGACTATTTTCACAGAAGTGGACAAGTTTTAATGAATTGGTTTTTTTTCAATACATAAAGAAAACAATCCATTCCACTTTTTATCCAATGGTTGGATAGTCCCTGGGAGAGGACCTGGCACTGATGTATCTCAAGCTCAAAAGTGTGAATGGTGCTGCTCTGTCTGGAAAGAGAGAGGGATAGGGAGAGACCCACATTGGCTCCTTCTGTCTCGGCTATTGAAGTGTTTTATAAAATGCACAATTTTCCTCCATCCTCATTAGGGTGATTAGTAGCCTCCATGGCCAAGGAGCGGGGTTTCTCCAGCAAGGGAGGCAGCCTCTGGGGATCAGTGGCTGTGCAACCAAGGTGCACAGTGCCTTCTCCTCCCAACGACACTGATATCCATCCTGTCCTTAGCTTTGGCAAAAGTCTTTTGGGTCAATGCAAACAGTTTTGGGCTTTGATGGCAGCAACCTGGCTTCGAGGAACCATGGGAAATACTGAAATGTTGCATTTGGTTCCCAGAGAGAGTCAAAAGAAATAATTTATTTTGCCAGGCTCTTAGAGAAGTGGTTGCTAATACTGTGAATTTCTTCTCTCCCCCTTTACATTCCCTCTTTTACCCCAACAGGGCAGAGAGTTTCATTTAAGTGGGAATGTTTTACATCAGTTCAAGAAGAATTTGCTACTTAAGCAAAATAATTGTGACGTTTTTATGAGGAAGCAGCCTTTGCTCATCTGTTACCTGTCTAATTGTTTTTATAATATATGTGCTTAATAATCCCACTGTCACTGGCTTAATGTAAACCAGCTGCCCCCCTCTATTCCCGGGCTCGGCAGTCCTTGGGAACTGCAATTTATGTCGATTGACTGGGATTCAGTGAAATTACAGAACAGTGTTTTGTTTTAAGGCTGTGGGGGAGTTCGCTCCCCTTTCCAATCCCAGCCCCTGCGGAGGCCCCTTCCCCGCTGTCTCCTCCTGCTCCCAGCTCAGCCATGGCTTATCAGGCTCAGTGAGAGGGAAACCGGGTGCTCTGCCAGGGTCAAGCCAAAATGAGCTGAAGGGCCTTTCTGACTGCAAACCCAGGAACTCAGACCCCTGGGATCACCCAGGTGCCTCCGCTAACCCCCTTGTGAAGGGCAGCTTGCTGCTGCCCGTGCCACGAGGAGCAAAGCATGGCCTTACCCTTGCGCATGGCCCGACACGCCACCTCCTACCATGGCCCGCAAGAACACAAACCAGATGTAGGATGGGGCAAACGAGGTCAGCAGGGAGAAATAGGCTGCCCAAAGGAATGAGAGCAGTAGAATCTGCAAAAAGGGCAAAGTTAACGTAATCAAACTGTGGGTCCAGCCAGGTGCGCAGTTTCTGCGGGGCTCAGAAAAAGGACATACAATCCTCAGTGCTCACTCACCTTCCAGCGGCCATACCTGTCAGCCAGGATCCCGAGTACTATGCTGAAGACCATGTAGCCAAAAAACACCATCTAAGGAGAATTGAAACACAGCTGTGCAGGGCCCACTCCTGGCAGCACTGGGCAGCTCTGTTCTATAAACTGTAGGCGAGTTGAATGCTTTCCAAGTAGTAGGATGAACTGCAGTGCCTAGAACCATGGGCAAGGTGGCCTTCAGGGGTTGGTTTCCTCCACGTAGACATTCACTCCTTCAGCTCTCAAAGCTGAGAGTTGGATGGCAAGGACTTCAAAGTAAGAATCCAGAAGTGGGGGCTTGCTTTGGTATTATAGCTCTGGGTGCAGACTTGTGGACTTGTCCGTTTGCTTTCCAGTTTTCTACAGTTATGGTACTGTTCTTGTCCCTGAGAGGAGGCCCTAGGAATTTATTTGGTCCACTGGGAGATGTACTTTACAAAGCCTGTGATGGTTTCCTGGACAATGCCCATGTAGTGGGTGACCTGCATGTGGGGAACAAAAGTCACTCACCGTTGTCACTAAAGCCACCTGCCAGTCTTGAAGCTGCCACTCGCATCGGATGAGAGGGGACACAACAGCTATTAGCATGATTTCCATGGCTTCAGCCACCTTTGGGAATGAACGTACACATTAACAAGAGTGAAAGCCACAAGCAGCACACTGGGTAAAGTCCCTCAGTCCTACCAAGCCTGGAGCCATGGCAATCCCACCGTGTCTAAACAGCCCTGTGAAATTAAGGTGCTTTCGCAGTGGCCTGAGCCCTGTGCCTGACTTGGAAACTAGGAGAGGAGGGGAGAAATATGTAGGTAGAAAGTGAGTACCTAGGTACACTGTACATCTAGGAAGGTGGGAAAGACTCATCCTTTACAGAAGAAACTTTTACCCAGCTGTGCTAATGGAACTCAGCTATCTTGGGAAACCAAACTGCTTGGTTAGGTACCCAGCTGTGAATCTGGGCATCTGACACAAAGATGACCTCTTAAAACTGGTTTTGATTAAAAACTTTATTACTCCATTGGCTGTTTGCCTCACCAGCTGTCTTTAGTTAAGAAATGAGCCTATCGTTTACACATAGATAGAGGCTTTTACACCTCAGCTGCAGTGATCTTCACAATTATGTCCCCATTGCATCTTTACTCCAGCCTGGTCTTGGGTTTTGCCCCAGCTTCCAGACCAGATATACCATTAACCCAAGACTCTGGCAGTTAGAAAATTTTTCATGTTGCCAAGGGTGAGAGGAGGACAGCCCTCTAGTGCCAGACTGTACAGGGTTTGGGTACCCTGGAGACAGCATGAAAAATGCAGTTGGGAAGCTGAACATTACCCTTAGGCACTAACGATCATGTGCCCTCTTAGTGTACCAAGCCAGGGGCTGGGCCAAATCTCGGCCAACCTGCTCAGCTTTGCCCTGAGGTAGGTCTGATATCAGTTCTGGCCAATATTGATTTTGGTCAAAGATGAAAACAGCAGAAATTCTGTTTGTGAAGGTACGTGTGAAAAAACAATGGTCTGCATGATATACTCATGGTGCTAATGGTAGTTGTTACACAGTAATAAGGGAAACGAGAAGAGTGTTCTTTTTGGCCAGTGCAGATGGCCGCAGACACCTACCCCAGTGCTGCCCATGATCAGGAAAAGCACGATGTGGAACCTCCCAAACCCAATGGTTTCCACAGCTTCTTCCACTGTAAAAGTCTTCTGCCCTGAACACCAAAGGGAAAGAAAGGCAGAGACAAAAAAACACATCAGGAGCCAAACTGTACACCCTCTTTAAGAAATGTGAACATTTTTCATGCTACTGTGGGACCTCACCAGGAGAAAGGCTGGACATCTCTATTAGTTGTGTGTCCACTGACCAGCCCCTGGGCACATTGGTGGCTGGGCATGTCAGGGGTTGCTGAAACAGCATCCAGCAGGGGAGAGGGAAAGCTGGGCGTGGAGGAAGTCTTGTACTGAGTTACCCCAGGTACTTCAGTAACCCATGGTTTGTGCTGCATCTGGGCAACAGTCTACTGCCTTCCCCTGCCCAAAATGCCATGAGGGTCAGCATCTCTGCACCCTTGGGTTATGGGCCCACTCCCAGCGCAGGTAGTGTGAACTGGGGGCTGCCCCAGGTCTGAGAACTGCAAGGCAAGCACAACCAGGAACTCTGTGCTCAGTTTCGTCTCCTAAGACTTTATTCCTGACTTTTCTGCCCCATTTCAGGAGCAAATGAAGTATCTCCAGACCAGGGCTGGGATAACTTTATAAACAGACTTGGCAGAAAGTTTTCAGTATATGTGTACTTTTAAGTTCTTATTTAGGTAAAGTCGTAGCTACATAACTTTTTCTGTCAGGCCATTTATCTCCCAACTAAGTCATCTCAAACCCATCAGCATTACCTCTGAAATGGAACAGGACTTACTGCAGAAATCAGGAAATGGCTGGGTTGTTTTTTTTTTCTGATGCAGAACTTTTTCTTAACTGCTTTCTACATTTTCTTTCATTTTACAATGCTTCTGAAATAAACTACATTTTTCTTTTAAAAATAAATTCTCCAAAATAAAAGAATCCTTGAATTACCAGTATAATAAAATGTTTACACAAAGCCTGAGAAAAACCAAGACAGCCACCTCTTCCCACTGCTCTAGGTAGTAGCCACCAGTCTGCTAGCTGTGATGGGAAAAGAGCGGTGTGAGGTTGATACTTGTGGCTCCATGTACAGAGGTCTTAGGTAGCTGGAGTGTAAGGACTTGGGACCCTCCCTCTACCCTGGCTTAATGAAGACCCACATTTCTAGACTTGCCAATACAAACCCACCTTTTGGGGGTTCCTGGTTTTCCGTGTGGATTTCCTCCAAGCCAATAGCATTGCCTGCCTCTTTTGGTGCAGTGGCCATCTCAGCTCCTGCTGGGGTTCACCGTCACTGCTGGGCAACACTGAGATTTAACTGTGAAACCTCTGGACAGTCAAGAAGCCATCTGAGCAATAAGCCAGCAAAGCAGCATCCCACACCGAAGGGGAAATATTCAGATGTGCTCAAACATGGGGTTGTTTCAGGCAGCTATTAGGACAAGTCCCTTCCCATAGTGGTTTTTTATGAAAAATACATAGGAACATCAGAAGGCAAGTCAGTCAAACTGACAGAGATCAGCCATTGCATTGCACTGGCTGTTTTTATGGAAAGTCCAGGGACTGCCTTAGGGAAGAATGGAGACTTGCTAACACGAGTACATGAGACAGCTTCCCCAGCCTGGAGGTGAGTGAGATGCAGAGGCAGCCAAAAGATGCTCTATCTCCAAGACCAAAGACATGGCATGACTGGCAGCAGGTTGCCCCTGTTTGGAGGCAGAATTTGCTACCTCTTGGGAGCTGGGGTCAAGTGGGAGGTAAAGGTGCTTCACTCTGTGAAGTGCCTTATGGGAGCACCCACTGATAGGAACAGCCGTGTTAAGGAGCCCACTCTGCTCCCCTAACCCCAGCTGCTCTGGGATGGCATGGCTGGGATTGGGGTGGGGTGAGAGGAAAGCACCAATCTCCTCCTTACCCAGTCTACACCTTGCCGTGCTTCCTACTTGCAAATCTGATCCTCTGCCTCACTCCCCCCTGCAGTGTTAATCCCCATCCTCTCAGGCCAGCAAGAAACACAGCCACGAGTTCTGGATTGCAACAGGGTAGAGCTGGCTTCCTCCACCAGTGTTTCTGGTTTCTAGCATTAGATCCCTTGGCCTGATCACAGCTGCTTTTCATGGTCAGAAAAGCTCATCTTAATCCCGGGGCAGGGATTAAGCACATGTCTTGCTTTAACACACAAGCTTTCCTGCTGAGTGCATGCTCAGACACTGGGGTGGGAGGCTCAACCCGTCTTCAATTTGACAACGCCTTCTCCTTTGATTACCTCCCTTCGGGGGTGCCAGACTTGGCCCAGGCAGCATTCACAGCCACCCAGCAGTAATCAGGGAGGCTGTGGTAGGATGAGAGCAGGAAGGTCAGCCTAGATGATCTCCAGAGATCCCTGCCAACCTCAGCTCTTCTATGAGTCTATGAGCGCTTGAGGGAATTAATGACTGAGAGCATCTAATGAAAGATATGAAATCCCAGCTGAGGTAGAGGGCAGCACGAACACAGAAAGCATAGAATTACAGTCCTCCTAGGCTGGATACCTTAAAAGCACTATACTGAAGTACAGTTATAAGGAGGTCATTAAGGGCTAATGGCAGATTAGTGAATGGGGTCACGTACACTGACCTTGCTGTTACAAATCATTACGGTCCAGCATCCAGGAGGACGTGTAGGATCTTGCTTACACCCGTCTTTCAGCAGTGTCCTTGGAGGCAGCAATAGCTGCTGACAGAACACAGTGCTACCAGCTGACCATGCTGGCCACCAGCTAGGGTCTGTTTCCAAGTGGAATTGGCTCAAGAGCATCAAAACAAGGTGACTGGAAGTGCCCGCGAGAAAAAGTAAGGCTTTACTGTGTGGCTGAATTGCTAAGGGCATTGCAACAACAAAATCTGGGGACTTCTATTTCTCCTTTTCTGTTCCTTTATGCTTAGGGACCTGCAAACACATTCTACCCTAAACTGCTACATCACACCTGTGTCTGGTTAAACAGCCACTGTACCCTGAAGCCTGCAGCAGGCACAGTCCCAAGGGCTGGCAAGCCAGGTCGGGGCACGCCCAGGACGAAGATCAAGCTCTGGGCCCTTGTCCCTCCCCATCCTGATGCTGGGATACTCTGTTTATTTTTGCTGACGGGTGTTGGAGCATTTCACTGTCTCTCACTTGCTCTGGCCCATGTCCCACTATTCTGGGAAGTGCTGCACCTCTTCCAGAAAAAGGGAGAAAACCCCAGTTCCTGGTGTTGTAGTGCAGGACCCCAGGAGAGGTTCGGATGCTCAAGCAGAAGGGTGCAGTGCCACCTTCAGTAGCCAAGATACCTGCAGAAAACCTCAGGATGGAGGATAACACCTATAGAAGACCCACACTGCCCTCAAATAGCAGCAAGTGAGCAGGTAGGATACCTGCTCTAGCATCTCAAATAACACCAGAAATCTGTGCTGGCACCTGCATCCCCCTCTCTCCAGAGTACTGGGGCAGCTGGAGCAAAATTCACTCATCCATAAGCAGACAAGAAGCCACCGTTCAGGTAAGTCCCTGGCACTGTAAGTTCTGGTCTAGTATTTATGTCCAAAAGACAGAGATTTAGAAGCAACACTTCAGTACATCTCCTAATGGTTCCTACTTAACCCACAGTTTGCTCAACCCCCACATTTGCAGCCCCGTTTGCCCTGATGGAGCAGCTAGGGGCTTCGGGGCGTCACAGGTTTCCCACTATTTGTAAATTCCACTGAAAATACTAAATGCCAATTACACGAGCCAAAAGAACCTCAGTGACAAAGCTGCTGCTGGCAGGGAAAATAGACATCATCCCTTCAAAGGGAGCAACCCAGAGTGCAGTGAAACTGCTGCTGGGACCCGGCAGAAGAATGCTGTGCCCCCCACTCCTGGAGGGTTGCAAAGCAATGAAGGGCACATGATATGCAACATTCTGCATGTGACATATGAATAAGCAAAGGCTTGATTATGGTTTTTTTTTCTATTTTTTTTTTTTTTCAAATGAAGCTTTCTTACCTCTGCAGTCTCAGGCACGGAGGAGCAGACCTTTCCTTTTTTCCTCTACCGTTTCGTTCCTTTCTGTTATTTTCTTTTTATCAGCTTTGGCAGTGCTGTGGGTTTGGGATCCGGCTCCCAGGAGTCACGTTTCCCTCCTCCCAGGATACAGGCAGGTCCCTCTCCACCTGCCTCCGCCCCCCCAGAAGTAGGTGCTGCAGGCAGGGCTGGTACTGTGGTACCTACAGTTCCTCCACAGGGGCTGTCCACCACAGCCCCCCCCATCCTTTGTGGGGATGACCCCAGGAAAATGGAAGGAAGGTGCTGGGGAGACATCCCTATTGCAACAGCATCAAGATTTTAGCAGACAGGTTTCAGGTGTGGGTCCTGCAGCACCAGTGCCCATGGAAGACTTTTTTGCCATCCCCTGGAAAACCATGAGCACTGCTCAGGCACTGCAGCCACCAGCCCCCTCTTAGGCCAGGTGAAGCCAACTCAAGTACCAGTACCACAAAAGAAATAAGGCCTGTTTATATGATTCATCCTTCTAAATTTCCTGGCCAAGTACCAAACTGGAGGGAGCATTCATGGCTTAAACCACCAGTGATCCCAACCTTACAGTTCAGCAAATCTCTGCTAGAGGTTTTGGTGGCCAGGGAGTCAGCTACAACAGGTATGTGCTATTGACTAGAACTGTATATGTCAACCTTTACTACTGAAGTGTGTTGGCATTGATGAAGACCAGCGAAGACACTGGGGTGTTTTTTGTCTCTCTCTCGTGAGGGTTCCCAAAATCCTTGTTTTGAAATACATACACTAAGTTGGCAGCAATGCTGCAGTAGGATGTAATTATCATGCTGAATCTCACGCTTTCAAGCATCAGGAAGACATTTGCTACCAGCCAACATATGCTATTTCACAGCCTTATTTTATATCTTCTTCTTAATAATATCTAATATTCAGCTACAGCCATTACTGGCATCTGCTGAGCAAGATGCATGATCCCTGCTGCCAGATCCATACTATTATGTTTTCGTTGTAAAACCTCAGACTACATGCACGCACTGCCTGGGGGGTGTAGATGTTCTGGCAATCCAGTTTCCCAGCACAGAAGGAAAAAAATGACCAAAATCCCAGTGAAATTCTCAGCCACAGAGATGTGCTTTCAGGACCAGGTGTTTGGGATTGAACAAAGGGATACTACGTGTATTATTTTTTTTTAACCACCTTGTGATACTTTAGTCATTTGTCACTTAAATGCAAAGATGGATCAGAGAGAAGCATGAATGGAAATGTCTACATGCGTGAAAGCTCCAGGAGAAGCAAAAGAGTGAGAAGAAAGGTCTCTATGCTGGCCAAACACATGATGGAAAGCCATCATATGGGTAAACACTGAGGACAGTGCTGTTTGCTACAGGAGCCAAAGGCTGGGCTCCAACAAACTGTTGTCTCCTGAAGTTTATGAGAGCTCAATTCAGAAACCAGTTCATCATGACCAGTGCAGAGGTCCTAAGAGTCTGGACAAGAACTCAATACCTGGCTTTCCTCATCCTCCATATCACCAAAGACATCCTGGCAGGAGTGCTGGCCACACGCAGCAATGGCTCTTGTGGGAAGGAATAAAAAATCAAGGACAGAATGAGTGTGAGTGACTGAAAACAGTTTGACTTTGTTATCCCTTTCCCTTCCTACATGGTCATCTGCTGATTTTTTTTTAATAAAAATTTCCCACTAAATTATATAACTCATGTCACCAACTCTGAGAAACAAATACCTTCCAAGCAATGGGATAAGCTTTAGATCCAGAAGCACCCATGTTTCCCTGGGCACCGATCCCAAGTCTCTCCTGGATGTACACACTGCGATCCTGACTTGGGAAGAGTTCCCAGTCCGGTCACACCTCCTCCAGCAATGGGTAAAGTCCAGATAAAGACACTGGGGGGGTTGCACCAAGGTCTACTAGCTTGTAACAGTGATCTCTGTTGGATCTGACCACATCTGGTGGCCACATTCACAGCTCAGCAGCTGTGCCAGGGAACAGGCAGTCACTGCTCTGCTCCAAAATTCCCTTCATCTTCTGCAGGAAAACTTTTTTTAAAAAAAAGCACTCTGGAACATTTCTGCTTTTTAAAATAAGTCTTATAAACAACCCAGATGAAAGCCATGGCTCTCCTCAAAGGGTACAAGAACCACCCTGCCTCTCAGCAGTAGTTTGTCTGAATGCTGCCTGATTATAAGTGGTCTTGGTCCTTGTGTGGAGTGGGGAAGTGCCATCCCCGTACCTCAGACACAAGTGAGCCACAGGCTCTGCTGTGCTATTCAGTTGTGCACAGCAAGGGAGAGCTGAATACGGAATTAAGTCAAATGTTTGAATCGCTGTTTGGTACAGTAAACAACAGACAGCCTTGTCACCTGCAGTATTCACAGGATAACTTGTTTTTCTTGCTTAGAATGTAAACCTCAGACATAAAATACCAAGAAGGAACTCTAAAAGGAACAGATATTCCGTTTCAAGTAACGGCCTTCTCAGTTACGCTGCAATCACGTGGAAAGGCACAATAAAGATAAAATATGTGTTTGTGCAGGAAATCAGCCTGCTGTTTCATAAAGCAAATTGTTTTCTCTGCGTTTGGTAATGGATCATACTAGTTTGGGTTTTCTTGCTTCAAGACAGCTCTTCTCCTGAATGGGGACAAATGAAAGCGGCCTGAAGGAAGAAACAAAAGTGATATGCATATACTGAGCAACTGTGGCACCAGCTGCATTAATGTCCATGTGCATTTTTTCTGTACCTTAGGTTACTCATGCCCGAAGGACCGGTGGCACAAGGCCATGGCTGGGTCATGGACACACTCCTGTGCCCAGCTCTTCTCAGCTCCAGCTGCTGCTGCAAAAACAAGCTGTTGTTAAAAGGGAAAAAGGTTCCTGACTCTGTTGGTAATCTATGTCCATCACCAGTATAGCTTCTTGGCACCACAAGGGAGAAACAGAACGACTGCTTTGCCTGGGGCTGTTTTTTTTTTCCTGACCACTGTAGCAGGAAGGTGGCCTCCAAGCCAGACCACTGCAGACTCGTGGCCCATGGTGACTGTTTCCCTGTGTGTCCTGCTGGGAGCACTCCCAGGTGAGTTTCTTTAGTGGAGCTGGATATCAGGGGGGTGAGGTTTGAAAATGGGGCTTCTCTGATCACACTCCATGGCAAGGAGCACTGTCACCTCCAAATCCATTGGTGTGCTGTATTGGCATTTTACGGCCTCCGTGGTTAAAAAAACACAACAGTCTGTTATGATTAACACAATTCATTTTGAAATACTAGTAATTCATGAATATTTAGGAAAGATCACAGTAAATCAACAATTCAAATTCACCTCAACTGTTTTGATTCCTCTCATCTTTCTGCTCATTAGGTATTAGCATTTCTACACACTCTGGTATAACTACCTGTCTTAAAAAATACAGCACAGGGGGAGTAATCTTAAGTCTCCAGTGGGAAACAAGTCAATAGAGGGAAATAAATTGGCTGCCAATGTGGAAACTGGTGCACTCTTTTATTTACACAGCTCAAAACTAACACTTTTGTTAAGTGATGACGTGTGCAAACATCTATAATCCAGTGCTGCTGAGCCCTGGAACAAATCAGATAAAAAGAGGGTTGTTGTAGTAAAGCATGTAGAAAATTGCAAGCCTGCAATATGATCTGTCTTTGAGCTGGTTTGCATTGTGTGCCTAATGAAGGGCTGCAATCTTATAAGGGACTTAATCGTTGTCATATGATCAACCACAGCTTAAAACAACAGCCGAAACATATTTTCCTCAGAAAGAAATATGCCACAAAGACAAGGCAGTAAATGGAGCAAAACATAGGCCAAATGCTTATTATTAACCAATTTAATTCAAAAGCCACATCTCCTCTTTTCAACCAAGCAGTAGGCAGCGCTGACCCAATCAAACACTGAGGAATACATATTTGGCAAAGACATCAGTGAATTTGCTCAGCCAAGAGTCCGGTCAACCTGGCTGATATAGCTCAGCTCTCAGCTGATACAGCAGTATATGTGACTGCAGCTAGAACATACAGCTGCTCCTCTTTCAAAGGCCATATCCCATTCTGTTTCATCCCATATACCCTACTCTGTTGGTGAGCGACCACAAGAAAACAGAGCCTGGCCTGAAAAGCAAAGCAGCTATGCAGTGGTTTCACTCTTCTGAGGTGCCATCAATGATGTGCTTGAAGGAGAATGGAGAAAATTTGTACCCAGCTCCCACGTAGAACTTGTTCTGGAACTCCACCCTGGGGAGAAGCAGAGAGGGGCTTGAGAGTTGTCCACAGGCAGGACCTACTGCCAGCTAAGAGGCTGAAATGTGGCACCCATAAGAAAAGGGAAGCCATGAGAATTGATGGTCTCTGAGCCAGGAATGTAAGATTCTTCTGGAGCCTGCAGTGAGACACAAGCCCAGGAAGCAACCTGGCATGCATCAGCTTCGACTTCCAATCAGTCAACCTGGAAACACTCCTTGTGAAGCCAGTTGGCTGGAGCTTGCCTGCCTACTAAACTGCTTCTAAGAAGCTCTGAGAGCTGGGATAGCCACCTGCTGGCTGCACACTCTGGTGAGAGACAGATCTCCCCCTCCCTGCACAATGACAAGCAACTGCACCATAGTTTGCCTTGACAGTGTTTGTGGTGGAACATGACACAGTGAAAAAGGTCATAAGCACTGACCCTTGTTTTCAGGAGGTTTTACAGACCCAGCTGAACTGCTGCTGTAGATAGCTCCTAGATGTCTACATCTAGGTAACCCTGGGTAAGATACACAACCAGTGGTGTGGCTGTGGTGCCTTCAGGCCTTGCCATGCAGGTCAATGTGACCTCAATGGCAGAAAGTCAGGTTGCCATTTGCCACACACGCCAGCAGCCAGGACAGGCTCAGGAGGACAGGCAGGTTGCTCCAGTGAGCAGCTCAGAGATGGGGAAGGGAGCTCTGACCTCCCTTTGGAGGAGTCTCCCTTGCTTCCTTTGCCAAGGGGGACTGATGTCCTAGTGCATAGGTACTAGTGCAGCATGTCTAATGCCAGCTTCTGTGGCCACCCATTTCCACAGCCTGATCCCTCCCAGTGGCTGCTCTGGAGAAAGCCCCAAAAGACCACACTACCTACCAGTGCAGCCGCAAGGCATGCAGAAAGGCCGAGAGCCCCTCCATGACAAGCAGGATGGCTACCGTCAGCACCGCAAATGCTGCAAAGATGATGAAGATGACGATGAGACCTGCCCAGCCGCTGTTGTTGAAGCCATTGTGCATCACCATGGTCCAAAGGACCTCTGACAGTTCTGCAAAAGGGAATAAAGTGAAAACATTTCTGAGCAACAGCTGTGGACAGACACAGCACACACTCTGGCAGCTTACCCCTTTTTCCCAGTTAGATGAGTTGGCCTAGGATAAAAAGTACATGACAGTAATCATGTACATGACAGTAAAATATCTGTGACTGTAATCATGTATGGTCACCCTGCCTCTCCGTGATGACTGGGGAAGGAAAGTGGATGCAGACTGTTTCCTGTGGCTCCTCTTCACTTTGTTAGAAGTGGATGGTGCTGTTTTGGCTTAGCTTTGCATCACACATCCACAAAGCATACTACCATGACTGCTATCACTCTGGAATGATACAGTTTAATTTGAACTTCCTTAACATGGCAGATGGGCAGTATGTGGAGCCCTCTAGGACTGCCTGCTGCTAAACCCAAGTGACCATAATCAACTGACTTAGTCAATACATGTGTAGATTAGTTTACAAGCTGTAGCGATTGATGCTAGCTAGGACCCACAGGAGACATGTAATTCCCATTTGTTCTTCCAAAGCACTTCTCTTAAGGTGTCATGGAGAAGCTGTGGTGGGGGAAAAAAAAGACAACTCTTTGGTCTCGCCCAAAGTAAGTTGTACTAGTGTTTGTATTGCTTGCAAGCTCTTAAAGAATTTTGCTCCTGCACAGGTTTATATCAACATTCACTTCACTGGTCTATATCTGACACGTCCATCTGACAGGTCAATGATATATTCCTAACTTAACAACCCCGGCCACACAGCATAGAGTAAGGAGTGAGGAATTTTCCTCTTGTGATATAGGCAAAGCAAGGACTTAGCCCAGCTTCAGATGCTCCAGCTCACAGTTCAGCTTTCCATTTTGCCAGTCACTGGTCCTTGAGCCATGTGGAGATTCAATGACCTGCTACTTTAGGTGACAACAGATGCAAGAGATCCCTTGAAATTTCTGCCCTCAGGAAAAGTACTCCTGTCAACAGCAGTTTGTAAGGCTGCTGCAGGAATAGGGTGGTTTTCCAGGCAGAATTCTGACATAACATATAGGACTGCCTTTAGTTAAGCCTTTTAGTGTGTTTATTTTATTTAGATACTTTCTCTCCATGTAAAGCTAATGTGTATTAACTGCCACTCAACTCCTACTAAGTTCATTTCTGTTCCAAGAACTACAGCTCACTCCTGTCAATCTAAGACATGCCACTCCCAATCCCTACCCCCCGCCCCCTTTTATTTTCCTTTTTTTGTGTCTTTAGGGCAGGCACAACTTGTAGCCAGAGGCAGTACAGCAAGATTAATAAAAAACATTTCAGAAAATTAGAGGGGTTGAAAATCTGAAGTTCCAGCCTGAGGCAAATTCTAGTATTTGCGCATTTGTTTTTATCTTAAATCAAGACAAAAGACATTGAAATGTTGTACATTTCTCATGGAATGTGAGATTCCACTAAATGTTGCTGGTGAAAATGACAAATGCCAGGAGTTCTCAAACCAAAACTTTTCTTTCTAGTTTACTGAATCAAATCAAAATAACTGCTTCAAGTCGTTTTGACATTCATTTGCACAGCTTAAGGCTATAGCAAGTGCCCCTTGGGAAATGAAGCTATGGTTTCCCTACTGCTTTTATCTCTATGGACTAGACTACCCATTCGGACTGCACTTCCCACCGTGCCATGAACCATAAGGACTATTCCAGAAAGGTGGCTACAGAGAGCAGAGTGGGAAAGGAGACCCAGCCAGTAAATGCAGTCAGGATCTGCCTGATGTATAGCTGTCAAAGATCACTGCTGAAAACTGAGATGGCCACCATGAAATGCTTGAATCAATCTGACCTGAAGGAAAACATTCTGAGACACAAATATCCACAAAGAGAACTTTGATTTAATGGAGAAATTTCCAGCAATAACCAAACACTGACAGCTGCAGGAATTGCTGGTGAGGTAACTAACAGGTAGTCAATCACTCACGTGCATGGGCTAAGCTCAGCGCCCAGAGCCGCAAGTAGGATGCTGTGTTGGAGATGCAGCCAAGGCAGTATTCAATAGTGTGGATGGCTTGGTGGACAAATATGTCTCCAAAATTGAACTGAAATAACATAAAACCAAACACATTTTATTAGTTCTTAGTTCAGGACTTTGTGGTTAACAAAACAATGCTTCACCAAAAACTCTTCATGCTCCTCCCTTTTCCTTGGTATATCCTGAGCAACACACAGATAGTTCCCACATAAAAAGCCTGCTTTGAAAAGTGTCGATTCTCTATGATCTTCCTATACAATCTTCGTGTAAAAATACAGTTCCAGGGAAAAGCAAATGTTCAGGAACCAACTTGTATTCCAGTCTTACAATTTCAAATCAGGAATAAGATGGCAATCCAATTGCTATCAATCTTTGTGATTTCTTGTAGAGACAGAAAATCTTATATAAAATATGGGGTTTCAGACTATCTGCCTATTGGCATACATGTTTTGGGAGACATCACTGAATAAGGATATCTTCTGTGGCTATGAAGATTCCCTGTGACTGAGAATAGTCACCCATGTCTACAGTCAGTATTGGTTGGTTTGGTTCTCCTGACTGCCACAAACACTTTTGTCACTTTTTTAGCTATGCTGATGCATAGTGCAGAAGCCCTTGACAATATCTGCCAAAGATATCTGGCCCTAGCCAGCACTGAATGCTGCCAAGTTTTCAATGCTCCTTTGCAATTTAAAGGAAGGAAAGCTCACTAATTCTTGGGGAAGGTGTGACCTTCTCTGGGTGCAATATGGAAGTGAAACCCACACCCTGGGGAAACGAAAGCTTGAAGTTTGTAAAAGCTTGAGGTTTGCAAGAATGCCTGCCCTCACCAGGCAAAACTAAAGGAAAAAATTAGAAGAATTCATTCTATTAAAATTCAGATCTTGCTCTGTTTGGAAAAGCAAATGGTCGCAGCAGTGTGTCAGGACCTTGTTAAAAAGAAGGGCTGGCAACTCTGCAAAAGCCTTCTCCTTGACTTTGTGTGTTCCACTATTGTGTCTGTCTGAAATTCAAATTTTCCTTCCTAAATTATCTTACCTCTTCATCCTCCTCCTCATGTCCTCCATGGCTACCACTGTGGTCTCCCTGGGAAGCTTTCTTGGAGTGATTGCTCTCTGGGACGTCTACCTCATTTTCACCTCCAGGGTTTCCCGAGATGGCTTGAGACCGAATCTTTCAGAAACAAAATGTAATATGTCTTTTGTGTCATGCTACATATTGATAAGAAAATGAAGAGGACCACAGCACAGAACTCCCTCAAGAATCTCCTGATGGGTAACATATGAAGGACTATATCACAAACATGAGGACGATTTCCACAATAGTCTGTCATAATAGACTACAGAAACTGAGTACTTCTCCTGAATGGCTAATACTACTTGAATATTTTCCATCCTAGAGCATTTCCCAGTAATTCTAACTAATTTAGTGCTAGTTTCTCACCTCACAATGCACCTTTTATACCCACTATGAGAAGGTCCATCACTTTGGCAAATGAGAAAACTGAGGCACATTAAAACTGATGATCTCAATTAGATGGGTGCAAATCAAAGGAATTAGCATCAAGTGAAAGGGAAATAGAGCCTGAAAGGATCAGGTGACTTGATGAAGGTCACACTATTCCTGGGATACAGACAGAAATACATTTCAGATCTCTTGATTCATTTTAAATTGACAAAAATCTCATGACAACCCATCTTCTCTCTGTAATTATTCCTCACAGGGCTTTTTTAGAGGCCTGAACAACCTGATCTGAACCTCACTCCAGAAATGGCAGCATAGCATAAAAATAGCCCTACGTTATATGCCTATAACAGTCCTGTTATACAGCATAGCCAAACATGGACCTCACAGCTTCTGTCAGGTTCTGCCCTGTCACTATAGCTTCCAGCAGGTTTCATGGTCACAATAACATATTGTTTCCTATTGCGGCAGTCATCAATGTCACACCTGTTTTATCCTTGCTTTACCTGAATGTCAGCATAGAGAACAGACTTTGCTGCAAACATATAAATCTGGGTAAAAGTAAGATGTGATCAGACAGCCAACATATGAAAATTAGGAATGGAAATACAGGGGTATAATAGCAGGTGGGGAAAAGCTGTCAGATGTTGCTAGCATAAAAGGCAGAGATTGAGTCAGCCATGTCAAGATTTCATCCAAATCCCAGAAGAATGACAAAATAAGAAATTACAGCACAGAGACAGGGTTGCAAAGGTCTCCCAGGGATCTGGCTTTCAGTTATAGGTCAGAAGTGACTGGGTTGGAAAAGGTCACGCAGTACAACCAGCATCTCTTTCTTCAAATGGAAACATCTGTGGCCTATAAAAGGTACTCCAGGCACTAACTCCAACTATAAAGAGAAGTAAATCCTGACAGACAAGTAAAGTCCTGTTAGTGTAATAAAGGACAGAATTAATGAACAACTGGGAAATTGCAGCTGCCACTGTTAAGAGCTGAAGAGCTGGGCAAACCACAGAGCCCATGGAGGGCTCCATTAATGTGAAAGCAATCACTTAGGAAAGAAAGCACTGCTAGAAAGCAGGCAACAGCTTTTAAACCAAACCTCCCCTCCCCTTGATCTCTCTAGGGCCAGGAATATCGCAGATGCCCCATTCCTACAGAGCAGCCAACCACTGGTTAGTGGTGGTTGTGGACTATGAACTGAGGTCTTTGAACTTGGCCTCTGCTGGCTTTACTGGCACTTAAGTCTTTTTAAACCTTCTCTGGTTTTGGATATGACACTGGAAAGAGCTCAGTGTCAGCCTAACTCCTCTTAAACAAATAGGGTATGGTCTTGTGAGCTAAGCTTCTGCTTCCTTCCCATCCAGACATCTCAGCCAAATGTCCATACACATGCTTTCCGTGCATGTGTCGTAAAGCACAGCTTGAAATCATCGGAGAAACTCCGAGATCAGAGAAAAACAGAGCTGGATTGCAGCGAGCAGTTTTGGGGGGCTGTCTCCTTAGCTTTGCCTTTACTGTACTGAATCCCCCTTGCCTGATCTACATCCCTTACCATGCGCCGTGCTTTCTGGTGGTTGGCTCGGAGGATGAAAGGTTTAATTAGGAGCATCCAGGGAACAGCAATCAAAGCAAATATGACCAAGAAACTCTGCACTTCTTTCTAAAAGACAAAACATCAAGAAGAGCAAAAAGTTACTTTACTTCCTTTAGCTATCTACATTTATGGTTAGAAATTCAATTCCATAAAATGGTATTTTTTAATACAACGGGTATATTCCCTGTGTTGATTGAGTCTCCTCTGCTTGCAAGGACATGAAAATAAATGTGTGCTGCTTAAGGCTCCAGAAAGTACTGCAAACTAGAGATGGTTGGAAACTTGGAGGTGAAAGGCTTTCATGCTGGAAAGGGTTAATTTGGCAAAACCCATTGTTAGTGACTTCAGCCTGGCTCTCTCCAGTGTCCCAAATGAAAGTCCTTACTGCTGAGTCAGTCAGTCTGCTTGGCTATTATCAAAGCCGAAATGCCACAAATTCCAAAAGGGAATTGATTCCCATACAGCTTAAGTTTGAGAACACGTTGCCCCCACAGTACAAGGTATTGCCACCCACATTGCTGTCTTAACACAACTTTTGTACTTAAGAAAAAAACAACCAACCAACCAACCAAAAAAACCCAAAACCCCAAAACAAACAAAGGAAACTCCAAACTACAACTTTTGCACGTTATCTAATGGTTCTTTGAAGGCTATGAAGACTGTGTTTTCCCAAACGGACCTGCAGGTTATTTGAGACTGAACAGGGCTCTCTACTAACTCAGTCTCACCAGCAGCCCTAAAACTGAGCTGTTGTTGAAGTGCCAGAGTATGCAACTGTATAGATGTAGGTGCATACACGTGGCTGGAGGTGGTATCTGCTTGCAAGTTCTTCACTGATGCTGCTAATGTAAAATCAAGCAAGAAAAAATGTAACCCATGTCTGAGCAAATAAATACAGACAACTTTGAAAGACATTTTCTCTTAGCGGAGGGGAGATTTTTTTATTAGGTTTTTTTTTCAAAGTGAACTCCCTGAAGGCGATATTTCTCACCTGCCAGAAAAATCTTCTAGCTACTTCTGTTGTTTAGCTGAAATTATGACGTTTTCAAGTTTTCCAACAAAGAAATAAGAAATCATCAAGGAAAGGAGAGGCTTGTTTTGTCTCTAGCATCATGCCAAGACTTCAGGACCAGCATCTGCACTATGTAGCCTTGCATCTTCGATCACCCTTCTTTCTCTTCCCCCCCAAAATATCTTAAATTACATCACCATTCTTGTAAGGACACTAAGAATGAGGTTTCCTCATTGATTGATAGTTTCTCTGTCCTACCTATCTACAAGACCAACACAGTTACCAGAAGGATGAACTTTTATGTGACTGACACTTGTGATTGAGCTTCTGAGCCTGTTTCCCATCTTTATACCCACTCCCCACAACACCCACTGCAAATCCAAAACCAGCCACAGGGGATTCAAGATCCATACCTGATGCAGATATAATGGAGCATTTGAAGAGTCACTGTAATTGAACAGAAACATATTGATGAAGTGGATGAGGATGCTTGGTGCACTCTGGGATGAATGGACATCAAAGTGACACCATTTGAAAATAATCATGAAGACCAGGTAGCCAAAAAGAGAGATAATGAAAATCATCTCTGGAATGAACTGAAGGATAATGTTTATGTATTTCTTGAAGTAGCTGCAAAGAATCAGAAAAGATAAATGCAATTAATACAGTAGCTATTAATACAATGTTGTGCCCAAGTATGGCAGTACTATTCGCAATTTGGTCTTTGGAAAATAACATATGAAACATATAACTATCACTAACCAAGAAGGAAGCCTATAACTGCAATCCTTATAAAGGATAGCCATTTTTTACAACAGCTTTGTCATACTGATTCTCTTCAGGTTTTTGGACTTGACCCACCAGTATCTCAGCACCTCAAAAGATTAATACATTGGAATAAAAGCCAAAAAAAAGAAAAAAATTCATTCACAAAGTTAATGATTATTTGCTGAGGAAAATCAGAATTGGGTGTAGAATCAGTTCTGTAGGGGCAGTCCTCCCCTCTGTCATCTGCAAATAGTTTCCATCCTTGAAGGTCACTACACACCTTCCAGCTTTGGAGAGTCTCACAGGACTCAACCCCCTCACTCCCTCACCATTTCTTACTTTTTGTTGCAAAATACAGAGGCAGAAGTATAGACATACACACCCACAGGCACTGCGGGAGATTTCAGCATGCTTTGAATTACACCAAAATAGTTTGTCTTTCAAAAGTTACCAGCAGTGGGAGGTACTCTGTATTTATTGTACTTTAGTATTTCTGCAGAATCAAGAATACAAGACAAAAAGCAAAAAAAAAAAGTTTATCCAAGAGAATATCTGCAATGTGATAACCATCCTTCAGGCCTTTGGACTCAGCACTCTGTACCAGCAGTGGTGTGAGTCGGTCAGCGTAAGAAGCATTTCTACTCACACTGGGGAAAAGGCAAAATTTGAACCACTGGTCAGAGATACAAGGCTTTCTCTGAATGCAGGACACCAGTTTCAAGATGAGAACCTGTGTGCTGCAGCAACGGGTTTGGTGAAGCAAACTTACATGTGGTTGAAGAGACTGAGTACCACCCCAAAAATCATGTGCACGATCCCTATGACAACTGACATCTTCATCTTGTAGGAGTTCAGGAAAGTCAGCTTGTTTGACGCAACATTCCAGATCTTCCGGGAAAGGAACAGAGAGAGACAGAACAACAAAGTTTACAGGTGTTTTGCTCAATAACAGATTTGTGGAAGTTGTTTTTTTGATGCCATTAATTTACTCCTCCCAGTTCTAGTAAGAAGAGAACAAGAGACAGAAATCTGGTTGCTCCTTATAATACTCCTCACTCTGCCAAGCTTCTCATCTAAAAGGTACAAAGTATTACCCTTGTTTAACAGAACAACAAGGATTTAAAATGATGTAGTGACTTTCCTTCAGTCCTCCAGAAACTGAAGCAATGCCTGGTAGCAGAACCTTGGTCTTTTCAGTGCCATTCCTTGCCCTTAGGCTGAGTCATTTCCTTTAGCAGAGGTGGAAAAACATGAGGAAATCCCTCCTTCTGCTATGGAAATTTGTTCCACCACCACCAGAGAAGTACCAAGGGCAGAGCATGTTCAGATGTTTTGGTTGAACAAAAACCCCAGGCCATTCCAGCTCTTTGGCCACAGAGATCAGATTATTGTCTACCTCTCTGCAGTAGCTTTTCAGCTGTGTTAGGACAGTACCCACACACCTCTTCTCAGTCCTGCCTTTATTATATTACAAAGCTCTGTGATTCCTTCTCCTTTCTTCTACAATGTCCTAGATCCCAAATTCTTCTGATCCAAAGGTGGTAAGTAGGTACCACTTTTCAGACACTAAGTGTGTACTACCCAAACAGGAAAGAGGGAAGACGGGATTATTCAGAATGCAGAACATTAGCTTATGTGCCTTTGTCTGGCATGCTTTACTTCTGCTGCAGCTATGGAAGAGGTTGCCCAGCCTCCTCAACTTGGGGTGACTCTTTCTTTACCAGGATGTACCTCAGCCTTCTTGCCAGGACTTGCAAAATGCAAAGAGCCATCCATCATTCTGGGCAGATGTCAGGGATCATTTCCACAGAGCGCGCCACATTTGGGATGGTGCTTTCCAGTCCTCCCCTTCCCTGCCACCACTTCTTCAGCCATTCCTCCCTCCCAGCCAGGGCTCCCAGCCTCTCAAGCAGGTGGCAGCCAGGGTGGAAGAGGGTGCTAACCTAGGCAAACTTCAGTTAGGGATGCGTTGGGGCAATGTACAGAAAATTCAGCTTCCTCTATCATAACTTACTGAACTGGACTGCCTACATCCTGGGCAGAGCCAAGTGTGTGAAAAACTTACTACAAGGTCAATCTCCCTGCAATCCAGGGGAAGACAGTGTTTCCTTGTGTGATCAACTGAAATGAGAGCACATCCAGCAGGACAGAGATTAATTGGCTGATATGAAGACTGAAATAGGAAAACTTGATGTTAACAACTACATTTCAATATGTGATAAAGAGAGAACAACAAGAAAAGGAAAATAGGACACAGGGAAGAAAATGTAGGTTGGTTAACTAATACTGGCTTTTACTTCACACAATGAATAAACTGCATGGAACTCAGGACTTCACCTTCAAACTTGAGTTAGCTCTGGAATGGGTTAATGGCGTTCGTTACTCAAATAAGGAAACTGAGTCCAGCAGACTGGTGACAGACTAGAGACTGCAGCACAAGACCACTCTCTGGCAAAATTGAAGTTCCTTCCAGATTACCGTTTTGCTGCTGCCTATGCAAAACTGTCAGCAGTATATATCTTTGATTGCCAGGGAAAAGCATCACAATATCTGTGTAAAGAACAGGCAAAGAGCTAGAAGTGAAAAGCACAGCTTCAGGAGAGAGAGCAAGGGGCTGCCTGATATGTAGAAACAGGATTGAAATACAAATTATTTTAGAGCAATTTAATTTAATTACCGGATCTATTCCAAATGGATATGGATTTCCAGAGTAGACTCCCGGGACTGCCGGATCCAACTGCAGCACCGTATTGTCCAGAAGCACATCCTTACTACAAGAGAAAAGGGAAACGACCTCTGCAGCTTAATCTCACTGTATAAACCTATGGTATATTTATGTGAGATGTGCTACCACATGGTATCAGCCACCGACTCCGGCCTTTCTGTGAACCCTTATCCCGGGTTTGTGTGCACATGCATGCATATGCGTGTGTGTGTGTGTGTGTGTGTGTGTGTGTGTGTGTAAATGTGCCCGGCACAATGACAATCTCCATCACAATAGTAATCCTCTATACATCAGTCCCAGGCACCTGCAGGTTTTTATGCACGTTAGTGCCTGAGCCAACAGGCTATTCCCGGGGACTCTACATTTCCATTTCAATAGTGAGTTCATCTGTGTGTGTCAGACAAAGCCTCTGATTCATTCATGACTGCATCCACAGCAGGGAGCTCTTCCCTTGCCCACACAGACAGTCACTGTGCCTTTCTTTCAAAGCCTACGTGCTCCATTTGGCGTGTTTTCACTTGTTTCCCACATTTAGCCACTTACTTCCAAGTGCTATTTTTAAACATGGGGATGATATGCCAGGAAGAGCCAAAGATGTTGAATGATTTGGAGAAGCAGTCGTTGTAGATGAAACCAGTGTACATGGAGAATATGCCCATGAGCAAGATCAGGTAGCGCCCACTGAAAAAGGTGTTCCAGATCTGCAGGGGGAGAAGGCAGTGCCAGTGACCAAAGTACCTGCAGTCCCATGGAATAGTGGCCCTCAGTCAACAGGAGACATGATTGTACTCATTTATATCTATATACAATTATTCAGAGGAAACTCCGGGTCCCTTGGGCTCATCCAGGTCTCTGCGTAGAAGTAGGTGGAATTACTAGCCAAATCTCTGTCACATGGACACCTTTGAAGGATCCCCACTCCACCTTTGGGATGCCCCCTTTAACAAATGGGGATGATGAGGCTTTTCCTGTGCTGGTAGGGTGCACCCACTCCCTGATACTCACCTCATTAGTGCTTTTCTGGGCCAGAAGGCTCTTCTCATTAATGACCATCCACAGTGCAAAGCCCAACATGACAGCGCCATGGCCACAGTCCCCAAACATCACCGCAAACAAGAAGGGGAAGGTAATGATAGTATATGGAGCTGCAGCAAGAAAAGGACAAGAAGCTGAGCTCCTCCTAAACAAAAAGACCTCATCAGAGAAGCAGTCCACCCCACCGGACCATTCCTTAGAGCTGCTGCTTTCAAAGGCTTCCACGACCTCTCCTCTACTCACCAAGCAGTCAGACCTAGTACAGAACCAGCTTTATCATCAGAAAGACTGTCCCTTTGTGTAACCTTGCAATTTTAGCTTCAATTTCTTGTCTCACCACAATAAACTTCCTGCATAGTCAATTGCATTCTGTTTTGCAACAGAATAATGTACTTGAAGTTTACTATCACGTTTCTCAGTCTCCTCAGCCTCAAGAGTCTGAGTACATCTTATCCTTTTCCATGGGCCCCCATTTCTAGGTTCATTCTCAGTGGTCTCTTTGAGATTCTCTACCATTCTTTTATGTCCTTTTGGCCTTTTTATTTGCTGCAGCACAATGAGCTCAACTTATATTTGCCTTGTGAGCATAGGCCTTTTCCTCAGAACGGCTACCTCACCATTTGTTCCCCATCCTGTATTTGTGTAGTTAACATTATTTCTGCCACAGTCAATCACTAAAGACCAATGGCCAAATACTTTGCCTGAGAAAATCCATGCTCATGCACCAAACAGTATCAGCTTTTACCAGCAGAAAATACAGTTCAGATTCTCAGTCAGCAATGAGTGCATGTTTTAGGACTGTGACAGAGCTCAAAGGCCTTACTTTGACTCTAGCAATCCAGGCGCAGGTAGACGAGTGTTTCTCACCTGGGTTCATCTCCCGGTAGTTACCCACGCCATATGCATCCACAATGTTCTGAAATCCAGCTGTGAACTTGTTGGTCCTGTTGAAGGTGGGTGGTGCCATCTTAGTGTGTATGGCAGTAAGGATTGGGGCGATAGTGGAGCCACTGCGCTCCTGCAAACCCGATAGCAAGGACAGACACAGTCAGGGTGGCTAGTAGAGAAGAATAGGTCCCACATCACCACGGCCTATGTCCAAACATGCACAGGCAGCAACATGAAAGCTGGGCTAGAGAGTGTTATAACTCAACCCTTTTTCTAATATCCAGATTTTCCCATTTTCTGTTGTATTGATTTGCTCAGGGAAAGCTGCCAGTACTGCTTACTCGTGGGTCGATCACAGATCTGCTAAGATTTAATGCTGACCTTAAACTCCCCAAGGCCAGCGATCATGCGACAACCTCAACTGTAACTAAAACAGAAAAGGCAGCCCAGCATTACAGTAACAGACAGAAGTCTGAACATATGCTCAACATACAAACATTGCAGTTTGGGTGGGAGCTTCAGGGACCCACAGTCTCTTACCATTCCCTGATGGAGGGCTTTTTTTATCCGGCCGGCATCAGCCACTGGGAACCAGATCTCTGCAATGACACACTGCTGAGTGACGTCAATGTTACAGCAATTCAAGATGTGGTAGATGGCCTTGATTTTCTTCACCTTGATCCCCCAGGACCACAAGCTGGCTGCTGCCTCATGCAGCAGCCGCTGGCGGTGGGATTCAGTTTGGGTTATCACCTGTAAGCACAGCACAGGCAGTGTTCAAGATAGGAAGGCATAGATGGCATGTTCTACTCAGAAGTTATTTGAGCAAGGCAGGTGGAAGAGGGTTGTAGAAAGGGATCAATTCATATGAATGTATGAGGCATCCTGGAGGGCAGTGTGTGCAGGTCTGGAGGCAGGAGCTCTTGACACCAGGTGCACAATGCTGTTCGCTAAGGACTCCCCCTGCATGGCCCCAAGCCTCTGGAAGTGTAGAGGAGACCATGGGAGTTACTGAGCTGTGGTATTGGCTTCTTATACAGTTGTTTACAGCCTGGTCACATCTCACCATGCACTCCCAACCCTGCCATCTCTTGTAGACAGCTTTGTGCCACAAGTTTGGGACACATCAGATCCATGAGCGTGCCTGCACTGCTAGAGCTACAGCTCATGGCCCTGGTGGGACCTTCATGCATTATGTGGCCACCATAGTGCTGCTACATAAATAAATGATGGAGATTATAACATGTTCGAGAGA
Organism: Jacana jacana; assembly: GCA_013400555.1. NCBI lineage: Eukaryota > Metazoa > Chordata > Aves > Charadriiformes > Jacanidae > Jacana > Jacana jacana. The sequence continues at coordinate 60,142 of VZTM01017015.1, read as the reverse complement.
TAACCTGTTAGGGATATAACCTATGTGCTCAGGAGTGGAAGTCAGCTTGGAAGGAGACCTGCATGCAGGCTTGGCAGTCACAGACATTCACAGAGGGGGTGACAGCAGGATGTGAACCGCCTGTTTTCCTAGGCCACCTCAGGCAAACAGGGGGCCCATTCCCTCCTTCCTTGGGACCCACTAACTATCATTTGCAACAATAAAAAGGTGATAGGCATGGGTCCCTCCAGAAGGTGCGAAGCCCTGGTACAGCATATGGATATACAAGCTACTAAGCATCCATAGCAAGTGAATTTGTCATTTTCAGCCGTGTTAAATGTTGAAGTAAAGAAGTTGGAGACTTGTACTTCTACAACAGTCTTGGTTTTCAAGTGTTAGTGTCCCGAGATCTCCTCAGTAAAGAAAACCTAATTTAAATAGAAAAGAAATCTTAAGAGTCCCTTCTGAGCCTAGTATAGTTGTACTACAGTTGTGACTGAACAACTTTGCAAGCTGCTGAGGGAAACCTGTAAGAGCTAGATGAAAAAACCCCAAACATTTGGAATAATGGGCAATTTGTTTACAATAGCTATGGCCTGCTGATGACAATAGATCCCCACCCCGTAGTCCCATACCATAAGGTCTAAACTTCTGATCTCTGCATGGCCAACAGCATCAAGTAGTTTTTGAGCCCCTTACATGGGAGGCTGTACCTCAGAAGCTCCTGAGGGGTGTAAATGGTCAGAGCACAAGCATTGTCCTCTGCAACTGGTGGGGGGACCTCTCCTGGGCTGGTTCTTCATCCTGAGTTCCTGGCCAGCTCTGCACAGACATCTCCCAAAACAAGCCTGGGATCTGGGCATAGTCACAGGATTTCAGACATAACAAATGTCTAGGCAGGTTCCCATTTGCAGGATTCAGACCCCAGTAAAGCTGCTGCCACTCACTGTGTTTAAATCCTCGATCCTTGTGTTGACTCCATCAAGCATTTCTCGGCGCTCAGTGGCAGATTCTGGACAGGGATAGACCGTGGCACGAAATCTAGCCTCAGTAAGAGGAAAGGGAGAAACATCATTTACTTGACTTGCTTTTTCTTCCTCTGGACTCTTTTCAGTTCAAAGGTGGGGAAATCAGACTTAATTCCTCACCCAGAAGTGTTTTCTTCTTGCATACTTGCAAACTTGTGCCTGGTATCCCAGAAAGGTCCAAATAGGTACATTTATCTCCTCATGAGAAAAAGAGATCCCTTTGCCCGTTCTAGCTGAAAAAACCATGCCCTGTCTCAGGTGAAGCAAGGTACATGATACTAGACTGTGGTCAGCACTAATAGGTAGGCTCCTCCCTTGTGCCCACAAGCTGCTTCAACTGCAAAGAACGGCATAAAAAATCCATCCTGGCAAAGGCAGCCCCTTTTAACACAGTAGCCAACAGATGTCCCTCTTGCACCGAGGCTGGAAAAATACCATGTCCGTGTCTCTGCACTACCCTCTCGCTGGCACTGGGGGAAGCCATCAGCTGAGCTACTGCTGCACAGCTGAGCAAACACCCTTCGTGCATGCAGGCTGTGTAAGAAAAAAAAAAAGGAATGGAAAAAGAAAGAACAACAGTCCACTGTATTTCCAGGATAAAACAAAATAATGACCATACTGCTGGTGCTTGGCTTCTGGTCCACCTGTTTGGCTAGATCGCTTGGGAGCAAGGGAAGGATGGGTGAAGATTTTTAAATACCTGTGAGTGGAATCTGTTATGTCAGTTTCCGTGTGGCCAGGCCAGTGTAAATGCTTTTACAGGCTTACCCTCAAGGCTGTATATGGGAGATTCACGTGTTTTGTTTAATGTGGTATAATAAGGACTAATGTGGGTTTCTAATACGCGAGTGAAGGTCTCATATCCATGCAGGCATTGTGTACTGCTTCATCTATACTATGCAACATTACCTTCTCCACTGTGGTGTTTTAAAGCCATGATATGAAGCCAATACAGCAAATTAAAAAGAAATCCATTGCGTGTCTCTCTGGAAAGTGTGCATCAACCTGTCCTGCCTGCAAAACAAGTCCCAGAGTATACTTCATGCATGAGGAGCAGGTACATGGAGTTCCCATTGGGACCTCGCAGATCACAAGGTGCGCTGTTGCAAGGCTCCTCACCTACAAGCTTTAAGTGAGCTGAGGTGCTGCGGTAACCAAAATAGCAGAGATCCCTCCATCTTTTTCCTACTACTATTCAGTTTGTTCAGTGATGTCTAGTGCTTGTGCCAGCCCCCCCCTCCAAGGGCATTATAAATGTCATCTTTCCGTATTGCCCTGACAGGTTTGCAGGAAGAGATCACTTGTTTTCGGAGTGGAGATCTTCTACCCACCACCTAAGGTGGCGTGCTTCCACCATCCTGCAGTGGTGTCACACTGAGTTAGGGCTGCTGAGAGGCCACCCTTCTGCATGTGAGATGAATTAAAAGAAGTCGTAACAGGGTCATAGGGGTCTATCCCCGTTTAAGAGACAAAAACATGCATGCTCTGTGTACAGATGAGCCTCACATTCTTTCTTTGTCTGAGCACAGAATATATCACCACCTGCTCTCCAAAATCAGCTCCAGTACACACACAAGTGAGGACAATTGCAAATTGAACCCAACACGTGGCAGTCTCCTAGAGATGAGCCCAGAGCTGTGTGTAATGACAGCACACGCTCTTCAGCTAAACTTCCCTTTCCAGAATTGAATCTCTCCTCGCTCAACACCTGGTATTCGTTTCCAAAGGTTATTCGCCCTATCTAATTATTTCCATCTTCTTATTCTTCACAGCTCTTCGTTCATCTTTAATAAGGATTTTTAATCAAACTTGAAAGCTTATTCCTCCATGCTGTACAGTTCCCCCGTTTCCAATAACGTTATTGCAGCAGTGCTGCTTTGATCTTTTAACAGCCATTTTGCATACTGAGTATCAGCTTTGCCCTAATGGCACAGACATCTCTGAAAGCTCCAGAAGAATTCAGCGGGGAATCCTTACATTGATAAACCCAGTTTAGTATTCACATTAGCACTGAGGCAGCTGCAAGAAAAAGGAGGAAAAGAAAAATTCTTACATTTTCCTCCTCCCTGCTCCCTCTACACCTTTCACTAATAAATTTCTGCATGGACTTAATGCTCATGAAATTGGCAGACTAATGTTACCAATTAGAGTCAAGCAGGGACTACAAGTGTAACCTGAAGCACACTGCTCTGCAAACAAATCCTAGCCTGCCTTGCAGGAGATTGGCTTATAGCAGTCCCATGATTTTTGCAGGATATTTACTTGTCATGAATGATGACTTAGTGCTAAGTAGAAACGCCCTGCTGGGGCTGGAATGACACTCCATCTGCTTCAGGTGTAGTTGACTCTGCCTTAAAGATGGACCAGATCAAACTGTCTTGACCTATGAACCAGGAATGGCTGATAGTCCACAGAGTACTACAGGAGAGTGGTGGGATTAATACATTTAAAACACTGCCACTCAGCAAAACATCTGTATATACATGCATATTAACGAGAAAAAAAATTGAAAGGGAAGAAGGAAAGACATAAAGGACAATTTCAAGCGTAGCTTGATTAGCTGTCAATAAGCAAAACCAGTGTGCTCCCACTGCAAAGGGCACCCTGTGAATTTGTCTTAGGTAGGTATGCTTTCCTTCACTTACAAGAGGCTGAGCGAAACCAGTCTAAGTTCCCTTCCATGAACCTACCACCACATCCATACACATCAGCTCATAGCAACTTTGCTCTTCATGGCCAACCCTGTGGGGTTCTGCTTGCACTTCCAGTGCTGCCCAGTTGACCCCACGGAGAGCATCAGCTCACAGCAAGCTCCCGGCTGCACCCTGCTGCAGAAGGTCATTCCTCCAGTTTAGAAGATTCTGGGTTCAATCAATAACAAAATTGCTGACAGACAGGCATCGCGTTGCCTGTTCTTTTACTCACAGCTCAGAAAAGAATTGTTGGGTTTTTGACTGCAGGGGATTTAAAATGCTTCAGGGGGAAAAAAAAAATACTAAAAATCTTCCAAAATGAGGCACCTGCAGCACTTTGTGAGTAGCCCCAGCCAACTCCAAATGGCAACTTGCATGGCAAGTTGACACAGGGGCAAATGCAATGGAAAGTATTCACCACCAGCAGCTGCCAAGGAGTGCAGAAGGGGGAAAGGGTACTGAATAGCAACTAAAACCAGGCAAAGAAATGGGACATAAGCAGGAAGTTGTAATCCAGAAAGAGAAGCCAAAAGCTCAAAGACCACTGGAAGCAGCAGACTGATCTTACACAGTGGTGATGGCAAAACTCCCTCCATGTCTGAGGTTCAGTGTTAGAAATCAGTGACTGATACCTGTGAGTCTTCCCCCAGCTGTCCGTGCTTCCATGGCTGCTTTATAGAGAGATGCCCACCTCAGGAAGGCTAAATTGCTCTCAGGGTGAGCACTACTCTCCACTGCCTATAGAAGGCATCTTGGAGGGCCTCATTTCTAGTGCAGGAATTGCTAATTGTCCCCAGGGGTCTGTCACATCATGGGGCTGAAGTCAGTTCTCCTAGCTGGATGAAATGACCTTTCTGAATTTATTCTCATTAGATGTAAGGAAAGACCTGCCCTGAGTGCACATATCAGGTAAGAGCTATCGCTCAGCCCCTCCTTCCAACCTTCTGTAGCCTGCATGCACTTGGCTGGCCTTGCTTGGCCAACAGGCTACACATGAAATGGATTTGGTGACAGCAGACAGATCCCCTCGTCAAATCTGATTTACACTGCAACAAAGGCCATCGGTCATCACTGTTATGAAAGAGTAACAAAATATTCGACCTGAATTATCTTTTCAAGATGCTTAACAGGGTGGAAACAAGTCAGGCTGTATGAAGCTTTCATTTCTCTTCTGGGCTCTGTCTCTGATTACACAGATACCGCCCAAAGGCCTTGGGAAAGGGTTGAAAGAACTACGGCATCATCTTTTTACTCCAAAATACAGGAAAGCTTGAGACCAGTTCAAGGATCAGCCTGTTCTGACTGCCCCCGTCAGGGTCCCTGGTTTTCAGAGGAAATTCTGAGTATTTCTTAAAAGCCAGTCCCCTTTAAGATGTCCCAAGTTATAATCCTAGCATCTGAAGCTCCCAAGACCTTTAAGTCATATCAGAAAATTTAGGACCTCAGTTTCCAGGTGCCAAGGTGACAGATACCTTTCATAATTAAGGAGCAGCAGAGCTGAGGAGCGGAAGGGAGCTCCGGTGGCAGAGATGACAGCTGGGGCATGGAGATCTAGTCTCCAGCTCCAAATTCAGCCAGGCAACCTAACAGGTAAACATCTCCACAGAAGTCACTGTGGCTTACCCACCAGCCTGCCTTACCCATCACAAATCTTCTTGATTTTTTGTTTAAGCTGCTCTCCTTGATAGAAGATAATGAACACATTCTTCTTCACCTCTTCTCTCTGCAACACAATTCAATCAGAATTTAAAGTACCTAGAGGAAAGAGTTCAGTGTGGAAAAGGTGGTGGGTATTTTTTTAGCAGCCTCTTCGAGTTGTTCTTTTTCTCCATCTCCAGGTTTACAGCAGCAATGCTTTTCCTAGATGCTGCTGCGAGGACCAGGAAGAGTCTCTGGGCTGAGGAGAGGAGAAATGTGGAGCTAAGAGGTAGGGGACAGGAGGTCCACCGGGGCACAAGGCTCACCCCAAAGACACCAAGGGGAATCAACCCTCTGTGGCCAGCCCCAAGCGAGGACATCCTCAGCCCACCTCCCCACCAGTCCCTGTAACACAGCCACTCTGCTAGGACTCACAGGCACCTTAACCAGGGAGGACAAAGAATCTACCTCAACAATGGCAGAAAGGGGAAACAATGTCAAAAACCCCCTTCTCTCATCATCAGGTTTTCCTGCCTTTCTTCTACAGGCTGACTTTGGAAAATAGCTCTGGCAAGGCAGCATGTCAAGGGCACCAGTTTGGTTTCTGCTGGTCAAAGGCACACATGAGGAGCATCATGATGCAAAAACAGGTCGGTACCTACCGTCACGGGGTCCTCCAGTGGAGTGTCCATTTCGGTGTACCTCAGGTAGATGTTTCCCCTGCAGGCTCGCCACAGTAAACGCTCAAAGGGTATCATCCTTTCCCTCTTTATTACCCCTGCTGTGAATCTGAGCAGAGTTAAAAGATAAATAAATTCCAAGCCCATTCTAAGTTTTTTAGGACCTGTGCTTCTATGGTCTTGTGTTTTGTAGTCTGCGGTAGCCAGGGTTCTGCTGCTGCTGTGCGCACTTCTAGGAAAGACCTCCTTACTCAAATCTTAATCTACTGACTTTATCCTGTTGTTCTTTCTTTAAAAAATTGTAAGTCCTCCCCAGATCAACACAAAAAGGAGAAGAGACAATTCTGGCTAGAAACAGAGGAACAGAAAGATGCTTAAAGACTTATGAACAGATTGTGCCTGATGACAGAAGGAGTAGGTAGCATTTTTGCAGTGGTGGTTTATCTTTACTCCCTCCTGTTTTCCTTTTCCTAGAAAGTATCAGACTGCACCTTTGAAGAGCACCATGACATGCTGGCATACACCCACCAAGGCAAGCCCTCTGCAAGCATATGCTTTCTTCATACAAAGTCAAACAGGACTACTACAGAAATACAACCATGAGCAGCTAAAAATACCAGTCTGGAAGAACACCATCAGCAAGACCTAGCTGGTGTAAATACAAGGGAAAGTTGTTTGAGTCTATGCTGGCTGCTGAATTACCATCAGTCTTATACTCAGTGGTGTTTCTGCTGCCCTAGCTCTTAACTTTAGTGCTCCTTTCTATTGCAGATGAAGCCCACTGCAAGAAATCCCATGGCTTTCTGCTGTGGTTAGGCACCCATTCCTGAGGACCAGGCTGGTAGCCAGCTGCCTGATACCAGAAGTTACAGGTAAAATGTTGTAAGATAACAATTTTCAATCAATACCTACTATTGATGGACTGGAAATAAAAGACCATTGTCCCACTGACATATAACCTGACCATAGTTTTGATGATAACTTCAGAGGACAGTCCCTCTTTTGCTTCCATTACACAGCTATGGTAAGTAGACCTCTGTCAAGAAGCTGAAGGAAGTGTACCAGTGTCACAGCAAAGCAGTGCAGGTGGGAAGCCTGGCCAAGCTGAGATCATCACCAATACACACCCCAGCTTGGCAGCTGCAGCAGCAGGAGTGCTTCTCAGCTCTAGAAGCCCAGATGTGTCTTCACTGAAGAAATCATCTGGCAGATTGGTCTCTGCCTGCAAAACATCAGTTTTAAAAACTATTCAGCCTTACTAGTTTGAAAACTGTTTTCACATTTTTCTCCTGACGTTTTTTCCCACAAAGGTAGCTTTCCACAGGCAATTAGCAAGAAGAAAAAAAGCAGAAAAAAAAAAGGTAAATTGTATCTTAGCAACTGTAAAGCATAAATGCCATTACTTGGGAACCAAGTTCTTGAGACCCATTGATTCACAGAGTGATGCAGGCTCCAAAGTGATTGAGGTGCTTTTGCAAACATACCTGTCATGGTTTAACCCCAACCAGCAACTAGGACCACACAGCCACTCACTCACTTCCCTCAGCTGGGATAGGCACAAGATTGGAAGAGTAGAAGTGAGAACAAACTTGTAGGTTGAGATAAAGACAGTTTAATAGGTAGAGCAAAAAGCTGTGCATGTAAGCAAAACAAAACAAAGAAATCATTCACTGGTTCCCATGGGCAGGCAGGTGTTCAGCCATCCCCATGAAAGCAGAGCTCCATCATGCCTAACAGTTACTTGGGAAGACAAACACCATCACTCTGAACATCTCCCTTCTTCTTCCCCCAGCTTTATATACTGAGCACGGTGTCACCTGGTGTGGAATATCCCTGTGGTCAGTTGGGGTCAGCTGTCCCAGCTGTGTCCCCTCCCAACTTCATGTGTATCCCCAGCCCTCACTAGTGGGGCAGTATGAGGATCAGAAAAGGCCTTGACTGCTGAGCAACAACCAAAACTGCCAGTTGTGCTATCAACACTATTTTCCATCCCAAATCCANACTTGGGAAGACAAACACCATCACTCTGAACATCTCCCTTCTTCTTCCCCCAGCTTTATATACTGAGCACGGTGTCACCTGGTGTGGAATATCCCTGTGGTCAGTTGGGGTCAGCTGTCCCAGCTGTGTCCCCTCCCAACTTCATGTGTATCCCCAGCCCTCACTAGTGGGGCAGTATGAGGATCAGAAAAGGCCTTGACTGCTGAGCAACAACCAAAACTGCCAGTTGTGCTATCAACACTATTTTCCATCCCAAATCCAAAACACAGCATTGTACCAGCTGCTAGTAAGAAAGTCAACTCCATCCCAGCCGAAACCATGATGATATCTTACTGGCTTGTGGTAAAGACTGCTGGGTTTTGATTAAAAATCAGTAACAGCAAAGCAACGCACACCAAATGAATACATCAGTACTTTTAGAAACTTTCCACATCTCTGTTGGAAGAGAAAAGAGGCCTCTCACCTCAAAGAAGTCCTGGGTTTTCTTCAGCAGATGTTTAAGCTCTGTCAATTCAAGGAAGTTCTGCTTCAGTGTTTGCTGGTTCTGGTTGGCTTCCAGCAGCTCGGCTTCAAGTTTCTCCAGCACCGTCTGTTTAGGGTCCAAGCACATCCAGAAAAGCTCTGAAGCAGACCAGTGGCCCTTTCACCAAGCTGACATCAAATCTCAAACAATAGATGGGTTTTTTTTCAAGGTTGAATATAGAAATATTCAATGAATGTGTCAATTAGCACTGAGTTTGTAGGAAGATATTAATCAGTGCTAACACATCATTTTCCTATTGCCACACTCCCTGATTGGGTGCTTTGCCCTCTTTTGGCACTAGAAACAGAATTCACGTGACTGAAGTGCAGGCAGGTAAGTGGGTGCCTGATGTGGGTGACTGATGTAGGTGCCTCAGCCACTGTGGTTCTCCAAAGGACGTCCCAGACTCCAGGTGCACTGGTTGTCAGTCTACTGGCTATAAAAGGAGCCTAGAGCAAGGCCACCATCTTAGGTTAATTAGCCATAGGCCAAAAATTAGATGAGGATATTGGTCCAGGTACACACCACAGAACCACTTTGTTTTGAAGCTGAAGCCCTTGGGAAACATGATTTTCCTTCCTAGTCACCTACATGTAAAGCTTTTAAAAATGACCCAGTTGGTAACCTTAGCTTCCAGCTGGATTAGAATAAAGCAATCCCTGCGCATCCAAAAGTAAGGCACAAATACTTGTGTCAGGCCACAGTATGATAACCATGGACCCAACCAACAGCCCTGGGGTTGTTATGCAGTGCAAACAGTTCTGACATCTTCTCTCCTGGTTAATCACCAAAACACTTATTCTCATCTACGGGATGATGGTGAGTGGGTTCTATAGGAGCGATGTGTTTGATCAGAGTTTTCACAGGGGGTGATAAAAAGACTGGGCTCCTTTAGGAAGATGCAACAAGACCAGCCTTAACCTAACTGCTGAGACAGCACCTTTGGGAGCACCTCACAGACAGGGAGAGCTATGCCAGCCTCAGTGACTGGGTCCTTCTTTGCAGGGGAGGGCTGTATCAAGCATGTTACCCAGACACCCCATGTCATGTCCCCTTCCCTCTCTTCTTGGTTCTCTCCAAATTCTGTACCTCCATATCAATCATTTCCCGAGGCAGGGGGGTCTCTGGGTACTTTTCTAGTTTGACTATCTCAACATAGTCTTCCATCTCATTCTCCAGAAAACCTGCAAGAAAAGGACACAGATGTTTTGATGCAGGATCACCCCTGCTGCATCATCCTGGTCACCAGCTGCTGGTAAAACCCCTGCCAGGACATCTGACACCAAGGTATGGCAAGGGGCAATGATATACAAGAACCATCACGGAATGGTTAGAGTTGGAAGGGACCTTAAAGATCACCCAGTTCCAACACCCCTGCCATGGGCTGGGACACTTCCCAGTAGACCAGGTTGCTCAAAGCCCTATCCAGCCTGGCCTTGAACACTCCCATGGTTGAAGCATGCACAGCTTCTCTGGGCAGTATTCCAGTGTCTCACCCAATGCATATACACAACCATCAAGAGCTGAACACCTAGCAGCCTCCTTTCTCAGTGACCTCTCTTGAAGTCATGGTGACCATTCCCACCACTGTGCCCTGGACAGCCATCAGCCCTCACACTGGTAGCATGGCACTTCCTTGCCTGGGACAGTGAACAAGGTATGCAGCTAGCTCAGGCTTCTCTCCTCCACTCTAACAATATCAAGTGCTGTCACAGTGGCTATGGTGGGCACTGGTGTCGTGGTGGGGGGAGTGCAGAGCTCACAAAACATACATCCATGGGATACCAGGCACCATGAGGTTTGCTGCTCAAGTTTTAAGGATTTGTCCCCAGTCTGAAGCCCCTTGGCTGCAGGAAGTGTATGCCAATGGCATGGCACATGGGGGTAAAAGTCAAGTTATCCAATTTAGCCTCCTGCCCAGCTCCAAATTTATCTTGTGATATTATATAAGCTAATTAACGTCCTTTCAGTTCAGATAACCATTTTCAAAACAGGAGCAACAATGTATTGCCCATATGGGGCAAAGCAGTAATTAGCTGATGCGTGCAAAACATTTCCAGGGGCTCAGATGAAAACATCACCACTAATTCTGCTCCACAGTGTGAGAGCACTTAACAAAGAAATAAATCCCACACCACCCGCTGGCGGGAAGCCGATTGCATTTGACAAGTGCTTACTTACGCAGGATCCTCTCCAAGGATTCACACCTTCTCACTTCATTCACAAACTTTCTCTGGAAGCTGTTCACATTCACATTCAGCTAAAAACAGGAGGGAAAACAAGCCTGGGGCTGGAGGCCACATGCTGCCGTGCTCATTTTTAGCATCAGCAGGGAATGAACGTCTTCGGTGCAAATGACCAACACCTTTGCATCTTACAGATTCCTAGAGGCAGGTCAATATCATGGGTTTTCATATGGCCAAGGACATTGTGGCCTTACAAGGATCATTTCTAGCCAGCCTTGCTGTGACAGCAGGAGTCATGTGCTTTCATGGAGAGACCCTCCACACCCCATGTCCTGATGGTGGAGGGAACCATCCTAAAGTTGTGCATAGAGTGTGCAGAGCACTGGATGGGGACTCAGCAAAAGGTTTGGTCTCAGCATGGTGATTGGCTTTCAGGTCATCTTTGGGAAAATCCTGCTCTCTCCATGGGCTTTTTGACCAGCCTACAGATGGATCTTCCCAAAGTGCTTTGGGGGAAAGACAAGTGCACCCCAGGGCAAGTCTCCCACAGCTCAGCATGCCAACTGGGCATTACTCACATCTCTGAACTGGACCAGACCCAGCTCCCCCAGCTCAGCCACACAGCAGTAGGCAGCCTCCACCTGCAAGAACAGCTGCATCAGGCTCATCTCCTCGCTTCGGAAAACCGAGGCCATTCTGCCTGCCCTTCTCCAAACTGGGTGGGGAGGGTGGGGGCTTTCGTGGCACCAGTGCAGTCTTCCTCAGCCAGGGAGGTTCCAGAAGGTCCTCAGTGCTGTGGGAACATTGGGATCACTGAGTCAATGTGCTGGAAGCTAACCCAATGCTGCCCATCATGTCTTTCAAAAGGGCTTCTTCATCTCTTAAAAGCCTCCTTGGACTCACATAATGTTGTACCCCAGCAGCACAGTGATGAATGTTAAGGCATGTAGGTGACACAGGGAAAAAGAGGACCCAATGGCCCCCTAGGATAAATGATGAGCAAATACCCTGCCCTGTCCTCTGCTGGGCCAAATATGATTCAGACCCTTTCTTTGGGTTTTGGATGCTGAGCCTGTAAAGGTCTCAATTCCTTTTTGTCTTCCACAAGAGAGAGAAGAAAAATCATTCATTTCACCTTGCAATTAGATGGGTGAAAGAGGCATGATGGGATTTTGTCACTTTCATTGGCAGTGTGAACACAACATTGCAGACATATCTAGAGTGTGTTAAATGGGAATAGGAGGACTATTTTATTTAAATTAAAGCAAACTTTAAGATTTAGAAAGCATTTTCTCCCCATACAGGAATGTTTTCGAAACAAGATACATGAAATATCATGCATTTCAAAGAAGTTCCTTCTGTCTATATGCTGCTTATTATTTACTTTGAGTAACCTTAACATACAAATTGCCTTTAATTGTTCTTGCACAAACTTAGGTGAATTGCATGCACAAGCAGAATAATTAGTATTTTCCAGAGAAAAACATGCAAGTAGATACATTTCTTGCATACATTTAATTTTGTGGTAAGCCTACATTTTATAAATAACAAAACAAAATCCCTTTATATCCTCACTTCTGCTTTCTAAAAGGGAAGTCAATTGTCCATAATACTGTCTCCCTCTGCCTCTTGCAACACTTTTTTTTTTAATGTGGATTCTAATAATTTTCCTTGCAACGTATGAGAGCTTTATCTTAAATGTGAGTGAAACACTTCACAAGATATTAAACTTTTGTTTAACAGGAGCACTGTAGTAACTTGTTTGTATTTGCTCAATTGTCTTGTGAGTTTCCCTTGTTTCAATCCCTGTACCCATTCACTTGATGATTTAGGATGCTGAAAATATAATAAATGATAACTAGGAACTTGTAAAAATAAAACATAGCATGTGCCAGCTCTGGTGGGTTGAGTAAGGACATAATCTCTACAGCTGGTTGGACATTTTTCAGCAAACTATAGTTTTCACAGGAAAAAGACACAAAAGCTGCAGGACTCCCCCACTACTAGTGCAAGAATGTAAAAAAAATTCCCTAGCTCCGATTTTCAAAAAAAAAAAAGAAAAAAGAAAAAAGATTTTCAAAAAGTTTAAAAGATCATCAAAACATCCCATCCTCAATTCTTTAGACTGAAAAGCATGAAGTGACTGTAACTTAAAGAAGCTTGTATTTATAAATCTGCAGTATACTTCCATTAAAAATGTTAAAACTTTAGAATTAAAAGAACAAAACCCAAATGAAATATTTGGAAATATCTTAGTTAAAAGTGCTTTCAACCATCCAAACCCAGGCTTCTAATTTTCCTCAGTAATCAGTCAATGGAAAACACCAAAGGCTTGCTTTCATCGTGATTTGGAATGACAGAAAAATGGAAAACATACCAAGAAACCTCTTTTCCAACCCAATTATGAGGAAAGCAGAGCATTCACCCCTCATCCATTTCTGCAGATACAGGGGGCTTGCCCAAAGCTACCTGCTGCCAGCCATGCCTCTATCAACACCCCTTCCCCACCCAATATTTTTCTTCAGCAAAAGAACAGTTAACTGAGAAACCACCCACACTGTCTTTGTTTGCTATTTCCCAGCAATATTGCCCTGCATCAAAAACCCACCAGGCTTTGGGCAGGGTAAATCCCAGTGCCGTGAGTTGCTTTGGAGAAGGTCTGATTTGGGTTTACCTCTCAGCCAGCACTCTCCTTTCCAGCAGACCCTCTCTCTCCCTGGGGAAGGGACGAGCTCTCCCCTCAGCGGGCTGGCGGTCCTGTCAGGCGACGACAGCGGGGCTCTGCTTTGGCATGGCTGCAGGCACCACAGTGGGTGAGGAGGGTGGCCAGCAAAGTGTCCTGGCCAACTGTCCTGTCTTGCACCAGGCACAGCAAAACCTTTTCCTTCAAGGTGAGAACTGGTCCGGACCAGAGAAGGGAAACCCTTTTCTGTCCTGAAACAACCCCCAGGTGGTTTGGACCCAGCGCTTTCTGGCTCGGTCACAACCTCAGCGTCAGGTCCGTGACAAGTGTGAGCCGTGTTGCAGCAGCCACACAGCTTGTTGAGACTGATAACAGATGGGGCATGCCGGCTCACACCGCCCCGGCCACCCAAAAATGAGCAAGAACCTTTGAAACCTGCTGCACCCGGAGAGCTACAGACCCGTAAAAAGTCATTTGCAAGCCCTGGATGGGGGATCAGTTGCCAGGGAGGTGGAAAACTTCTGCGCTGTTTCTCGCTGGTTTTTCCTCACCGAAGGCAGCCAGGGAAAGAACAGGGAAACAATGGGAGATTAATGATTTTCCTGCAGCCAGGGGGAGAGGGCAGAACTATACAGCACAGAGAGGGCTGGGAGGGCAAGGACTCACTCAGCAGCACAGCGCTAGCCTGGGGTAATGCAGAGACATGAGAACTAGATTCACACCCCTTGAAATAACAAATGCCAGGGGGAAAAGTGACTTTATAGACTTTCTCCCACTCCAGCTGCTAAAGCAAAAGCTCCAGAGATAAATTCGGCTCCTCCTAAAGCCAATGGCTTAGCTCCCACTGAGGTCAGAGCAGGCAGCGTTTCATCCTGGGAAATAAGGCTGGCTGGGTCACTGTTAAATCTAACATCCGTAAGAAGTTTAACTCAAAAGAAAAACTAATGAAAAGGCATGACTTTATGTAAATTGTAAAGTTCCCCCTAAAGAAATGTTTTCCCAGATCTGCTTTTTTGGAGAAACCCAGCAAATGTAACTTGTCCAAGGGAACGTCACTGAAAGGTCAGTTAGAGGAGAGAGTTTCCCAGCACAGAGTTTGTCTGTTCAAAGGCAACAAAGATTGGCCCCACTCTCCAGGGAGTGGAGCACCTCTCTTATGAGGAAAGGCTGAGAGACCTAAGTCTGTTTAGGTTGGAGAAAGAAGACTGAGAAGAGATCTTACCAATGCTTATAAATATTTAAAGGATGGGTGTCAAAAGGATGGGGCCAGACTCTTCTCATTTGTGCCTGGTGATGGGACAAGGAGCAACAGGCACAAGCTGGAACACAAGAAGTTAAAATCTCAACATGAGGAAAAACTCCTTTACTTTGAGGGTAATGAGCAGTGGAACAGACTGCCCAGAGAGGTTAGAGAGTCTTCTTTACCGGGACAATTTGAAACCCACCTGGATGCATTTCTGTTCAACCTGCTCTAGGTGAACCTGCTTTGGCAAGGGGGTTGGACTACGTGATCTCTGAAGGTCCCTTCCAACCCCTACAATTCTGTGATTTGCCATGTCAGCTAGTGCAAGAAATCTCTCACCGCTTTCCAAAATCCAGTTGCCTCAAGCTGTGCAACCTAAAAAGGAGGTATTAAGAAGAATTACAAGGCATTTCTACTGGGTGGGCCTAAAATATCCATTTTGCTCAGCTGAGCTGGCTGCAGGGGCTCCCTGGCCTCCCACCTGCTCTTAGTTGCACTGTCTCCTCCCACACCAGCCACCACCGTGGGCCAGCTCTGCTTTCTCCAATAGCACTACCAAGGAAACAGAGCAAAGGCTGATGTGAAATTCAGCATTTTCTGTTGGGAAATAGGAACTCCTCTCAGTAAGGCAGAAGTGAAGTCATCACCCACCACCAGTCAGGCTTGCAAAAGCAGCACGTTCCCCCCCTGCAGGGCTGAGAAGAAGCTGGAGTGGGAAAGGAGGAGCATTCCCTCCCAGCCTGTGCTATAATGCTAAATGACAGGAGTCATCATTCAGTTCTCCATCAAGGTATATTGACACAACAAAGTAAAACAGTTTCTCAGGCTACACCCCCACCTCTGAACCCGCAGGATACCTTTCCCCTGCCAAAGCTGCTGTGTTCATTTGATGATTCCAGGATTTGCTTCTGGTTTGCAGCACTGCTGCTCTTAGTCCCATTGGTTACACTCAGCTACTCCCCTATGAGCTGCCAGGGTGAAGGGGGGGAGCAGAAGGGGTCCCCAAAGCACACTTCATCACCAGAGCAAGCCATGCTGTCCCAGCCACCCCATCTCATTAGCCAAGGAGTGAGGGAACACAGAGCACAGGGATAAAGCCACCTCTCTTGCCCTTCCCTCCTCCCCCCTTCCCAGGCAGAGGAGAGAAGCAGAAAGCATATCCTATTTCATGCCTCTGGCATGTGGAAGTCAGAACGCTATTTTGTAATGATCTTATTATTAAAGACCAGATGATGATGGCTGACGATGAGGCGCCATTCAGAGGAGCCCCATCAGTGGGCTCATTGTCAGCACTGGCAGCTCTGCCCAGGCAAGCTGAAGGCAGCCCGATGCTGCCCCATCAGCTGGTCTCAGGGTCCCTCACCGGGGTCTCTGGAGGGACAGCACAGGGTCACAACAGGGCCACAGGCTCAACATTTGTCTAATAACAGCCCCAGCCTGGACTGGAAAACACAAAGGGCACAGTTGTGGAGTTATTCAAAATGCCAGAGCTGCTTTCCTCTGTGCAACAGAAAACAGATCCCCTCTCCCCTTCTTTCATTTAAAGAGTAAAGTCTTTGTGGCTTCGATTTTTTCTCTGTTTGCCTAGCTTTTTTAAAAAAATCAAATCCCCTGTTCTCAGGTAGTTTTGGCTGTTTTTCACCTCAATGAAGATACCAAACAAAACGTGCCCCTCCCTGATGGACATATTATTGGCATCAGGCTTAAGATTTTTGGATTTTAAAAGCCATTTTGGGGGCTTTATAAAGGTCCTTAAGCTTTTTTGGTCTTTATAGAGACCACCTGGGAGGGACCTAACCCTGGAATACAAAGACAGTGGGGTTGCTAACAGACAGACCTGTCCTCCCAAGAGACTCTTCTTCTGGAGCTATACTTGGAGATCTTGCTACCTACCAAACAGGAGCAGGAGATAGATAGATCTACTTCTGTGGTCTTATTGATAGTGCAGAACACCCAGCACCCTACTTGGCGTTTAGGAACATGACCTCAAAGGCTGCACTAATCATCAACTTAGAGTGCAGGGGGGGTCCCAAATATGCCTTTGGGGATACACCACAGAAGGTGTCCCTGCCCATGGCAGTGGGGTTGGAACTTGAAGATCCTTAAGGTCCCTTCCAACCCTAACCATTCTGTGATTCTGATTCTATGATCCCACCCCTCCAGCTGGGCTGTCATGACTTTCAGCAGCATGGGGAAGTTTCATGCAGCTGTAGGTGCCTCTGGGTTCGGTATCTCAGCCATAATCACTCCGTGCGTGCAGAAGGTTTTGTGTGGCTACACATGATGTTAATGGGTGAGCTCTCTTTCACCAGAGCTCCTGCCCATTGTGGCAGCTAAGCAGAGTAGCGCCTCAGGTATGCTGAAACAAGAGTAAGGGTATAGTTAAACTGGCCTCAAGTGTCATACAGAATAAAGGGATTTGTCTCTTCTCGCTGATATGCCCAGAGAAGAGCGTATCTCGTCTCTGATATGCTGTGCTTTAATGGGTTGTGTGTTTTGCCCTGCCCGAGTTAAATGCCGTGCCAAGGTTCAATTAGCATCACGCTGGGCACTGCTGGGCTGGAGCAAGACTGCAGCAGCAATCAGCTTTCATTTGGAATTTAAAACGCAAACATGTTGCCTATGTAAACAGAAAACATGTATACATATAGACAGAGTGAGTGTGCATTTGTGTGATAAAGGTAATAACTTTCTGAGAGCTACACCTGGTGGTGACATGTCAAGGGTAATACCTTGGTCATCAGAGAACTTTAACTGTGGAGCTGGCTCTCTGTGGCCTCCTTCATCATCATCAGGAAAAGCTGACCAGCTGCTCCACACACTTTGGAAGAGTCTCTAAGGAGCAGGGTGGGGAAGCACCTAATTTTAGAGTAAATGGAGTCCTGCCTTGGGAGCTGCACGGAAATGGGAGCTAAAGGAAGGGAAACCCCTGTCTCTGCTGGTGCTGCAGTCCTGCATCCCCATGGAGACAGACCTTCATGCAATGCATAGAAACCAAACTAAGGGAGGCCTTTGGAGAGTCTTATCGCTCTTTGGGCAGTCGCAGCACTGAAAATATGAATGTGTTACACAGAAGAAATGAAACAAATCCAAATCTGTGTCAGGAGATGATTTTATAGGGCTCCCATTGTGTCTGAATTTATCAAGCAAAGCCTTCATTTTCAGCCCAATCCAAAAATCACTGAAGCCAAACGCAGCCTGTTCACTGCTTCAGGAGATTTTGGAGTGGGGCCTTTCCGAATCACAGAGGGAACACATTTTGGAAAGGAAAAGAAATACATTAGGTTAATTGCACAAAACATTTCCAGCAACTCTTAGAAATGGGCATATTTACCTGCAAGATGACAAAGAGTGTTTTGGTACTAGTTAAAATTCAAAAGAGACTTCATTGCAAATTGAATAATTCATGCAGTAGAAGTGTGGTTTTGTCTTTTAATTTCCCCTCAAACATTTTGTGCTGCCCAGAACATTCTTGTACTCATTATTTTTGCAAAGTTAACGGCCAGGTCAACTTTCAGCAGGAATCACGGGTGAGAAATTCAGGAGGGAGAGGTGAAGCTGGAAGAAAGTGGAAGGCTTTTCCCCAGTAAGGAGTTGAGTTTTAGTTTTCATGTAACAGAACAATCAGAAAGAAAACCACAGATTAAAGACAACTAGGATGAAAGAACTTAGACACTGAAATGAGGCAGCGATGAAGATTATCCTGTAGGCTAATTTCAAGTAACTCTGAGCAGTTGGAACTTTTTTACAGCCTGTCTCCTGCTGTGATTCATGTTTACCAAGGCTAAGAGTGAGGGCAGCTGGGGTCACATACCCAGCCATTGAGCATGAGTCTCCTTGTGCTACCCCTTGGGTGGCAACCAAAGGACAGGGCCACAGGCACCACCCCAGCAGCAGGAGGTGGCTGTCACAGACTGGCCAGCACAGCCCAAACTCCACCAGCCCTGGCAATATGTTGACATGAAAACAGGGAGATGAGTTGGGTAACCATACCTGCATCAGCTGGTTTGGCTTCATCTGTGGTTTGAAGTGCCCTTTCTCCAGGGGAAAACTCTGGTTGCCCTTGTCCTGCTGCGTAGTGGAAATATTTGCAGCTGAAGGGAAGCAGAGTGGTTTTGGTGGTGGAAGGTGGACAGGGTGGATGACAAGTGGGTTCACCCCATAGAAACATTGGGCAGGGCTAAGCCTGTGTGGGTTTTGCTCTCAAGCTTTCTTTGAAACAAAGTGAGACCAAACCAACTTCAGATCTTTGTACATCAGCACCCTGTTGGATGTAGCTCCCCACACTTTCTGTGAGATATCTATTAGGCCTGTCCCTGTGGGTTTCAGAAGTGTGGAGGGAAAAAAAAGAGAAAAAAATTAGGTAGCACTCCTCCTACTAAGATTGCTGCCCCAAGTGTCTTCACCCTGGTTTCCCATGGGATGGCTGCACATCCCAAACAGGCACCAGACAGCTTTGTTCTCACATGAACACCAGAAGCCATGAGTGACCACCCTGAAGAGCACCAGCAACCTGCTCCCTGCTGAGCTCACCTCTCCCTGTGCCTTCCTATCCAATTTAATGCCTGAAGTTTTCTCTAATTGTGGTAGGTCAAAGAGAGGAGGAAGCAGAGCCAACAGCATTGGGAACAGCAGCAATGTGTGCTGCTCATCAGGCTAGGACAGCACCACCAGCACTTTGACACTGTGTCTTTTCCAGCCAGGATTGTAGAAAATACCTTGCATTCCAGCTGAAACCATTTTGCCAGCAACCCTCCCACTCTGCAGATAGAGTTGTTCTGGTGGGAGAAAGCAGCTCTTGATTTTGCCTGTGACAGGAGGTGGCCTAATTATAAGAGGAGAAAAAAAATGCTCTTTTAGCACATTTCACATGGATGGTTGTCGTGATTTCAGCCAAAATTACCTAAACCAGACTGACAGATGGCCCTTCCTCCCCCAAAAAAGAAAGGAGAGGAACAGGATGAAGAGATTAATGAGTTTAGAATGAACTAAAATACTTTAATGAAGTGTTAATACTAAAATTAAACCAAAAACAAAAACAAAAGGAAGAAAATAATGAAATAGATACAATATATACAAAACCGTATCAAGCTCCCAGGATGACAACCATGTCACCAGCAGGCGTCAAGAAAAGTCCCAGAGTGGATTCAGTGATTGACAGGAGCTGGATTCCAGATCTGGAGTCAGGAATGCTCAGATCGGGATCAGAGGCAGGTGAACAGACAGGATCCTCCTCAGACATTGGCCATTGAAGAAAAAGAGTTGACCCTTTGATCCCTCAGCTTTTATACTGAGCGTGATGGGGATGGGATGGAATACCCCAGCTGGTCAGTTTTGGGTCACCTGTCCTGTCTGCTCCTCCCTACAAGTGTGACCCCTCTATTCTTTCCCACTTGTGACCCTCCAATGGGGCAAACAATGACATTACCTGACCTTGATTGTTACAGCAGGAATGACAAAGCAAGGGCCTCTCTGCACACCATTCCTTGCCATAATCAGGTCTCATCACTGTGAGAGTGAAGAGTTTCTGAACAATGTGCTGTTAATTTCAGAGTTTAGTTAGTTAGAAGAGGCCCAGCTAAAAAAGTAAAATTACTGAAGAGAAAATTGGATTGGTTTACCCAAACCAGGACAATGGTGGAGGCAGGGTCACAGCTGGGCTCACAGCGCAAAAAAGGCAGCAGCTTCTCCTGTGCAGAGAGGTCCCAAGCCTGAACTGAGCCCAACCTGAAACCCAACACAAGTCCTTAAGGAAAGGCCGCTGTTACTGTGTAAGAGCTGTTGGTAGCCTATATGAAGCAACCGTTTTCATCCGTTTCTCAGTGGAAATGCCCATAGTTCATGTTAACTCAGTGGCTACTGCATCAGTGTGATCAAAGACTGGTTTTTTAGGCTTCCACAAGGTCCTTCCAAAAATCCATGACTGCTAGGTGTTTTTTTGTTGTTGGGTTTTTTTTAAGCAGGAGAAGGAGTTTCAAGCCAACAAACATGCTAAATCAAAGCCAGACAGTGAGACAAATTCTCTACCCTGATCCTCTGCTCTTTTCCAACTCTATTAGACCATCTTCGCAGCACCAGGAGACTCATAAGATAGAAGTTGCCTGAGACCCTGTCTCTGTCTCTGGAGTCCTTTCCTCCCTCCAGCTGCATCAGATCCTGGGGAAAAACCTTCAGGCTTGACCTTCAGGGCTTGACCTTCAAGGCTCTCTACCTGCCTCAGCACTGGTATCCACCTCCTGCTAAAGCTGTTTTGGTCAGAGCCCGTCTGTTACCTCACCCTGTTGTGGCAGGAAAGTTCAAGTTGTCCTGGCAGCAGGAAGCTCCCTTGCTCCACCCTCTGCCCTGCACACCGGCTCTCTGAGCTTATCGAGGATTTGCAGAAACAGAACTGCCGGCGACAGCGACGTGTGGCTGCTCGGGTGGGAGCTGGACCCGTGGTATGAAGCACTTCTCCAGTAAACCCTGGGCAGCCTTTGCTGTGCTCTTCTTCACCACCACGCTCCGGTATTCCTGCTCAGCAGGTATTTCTCTTCTCTTATGCTCCAGTTTCTATACTCTGCCTTTCCCCCCACTCCTCTGCACCCTAAATATATTGCCCACTGACAGTAATTTGTTCTTTAAACACAAGGTGAGCTCTCTCACCTCATCTAAAAAGTGTAAAGAGCTGGAATTGATTAATGTTAATGAGAATTACTTGACATGATTGATCACAGCATCTTTCCAAAGGGGTGTGCCTTTGCCAGCTATTTACAGATCCACTGTAAATGTGACTGAGCTGCAGGTCGCTTCTCGGAATGGAGAGGAAATAGGGGACCACAGTTATCTGGTCTTCCCATGTTTGCTGAGGCAAGAGACCATTTGAAATACCACCCAAGAGGCTCACTGTAATCCAGTTCACCTCTCATTAGGTGCTTTTTGCAAGAAATCTGGCTTCAGTGCCCCCTTAATTGTAGAAGGGATAATAATTAATTATAGAAACAAAATGTAAATGAGACCCGTGAGCTGCTCCTTGCCCATCAGGCTACTGCCTGAGTTTGTCTATCAGCACCAGTTGAGACCTGCCAGATGTTTAAAGATGGGTTAGGTTTGACAGGCCGTCCTTTGGGCTGCAAGGTCTATAAACAGGAACCAGCGCTCTGTATTCTGCAGCACTTGCTTCCACAGGTCATACATAGTTTTTAATGACTTTTCCTAGCGCTCCTGTGAGGTACTTATTAACCAAACAAAGAAACTATGGGTTTGGCCAAGGTCATTCTGCAAGTTCTAGCAGAGTCAGAAAGAGGAATGGGGAGTACTTAAACCCTCCCCTGGAGCGGGCTGCTTGGGGACCCTCTCCCAGTGTGGCAGCAGCCATAAGGAAAGCTCTGGTCTTGCTGATGGCTGGTCAGCTCAAAATGCAAAGCTGGGCAACATCAGGTGACCCCAAGGGGGATATCTCCTGCAGGGTGACCTCAGTTTATTTGCTGGCAAATTGCTTAGAAAATACCAAACTCAAAGCAAAGGTTCACTCAAAGGTCTTGTTCTATTTTGTTCTATTTTTTTTTCCCGAGTTGAAACTAAATCTGAGCCATTATTTTGAAATCTTCAGTGAAATCAAGCTGGAACTGATTTTCTCTCTATCACACTCCATACAAACTGTCAGCTCAGAGTGACAGCTTGACTAGAAATAGTTTTCTCATAGCCTCTGCCTGGCCTGTGGACCAGCACCACACTGGAGCCGCTCCTGCTGCATGCAGTGGGAGCCCTTACTCCTGTAGCTTCTCCAGGCCGTTTTTCACAGGTATCTTCAGGGGACCATTTCAGCACGGGATACTTCATCTGCCTGACCTTGAACTGTAATGCTCATAGCAGCACAGGGGGGAATACTTGTTTGACTCATTCACTCCTGCAGCAGGGGACAGGCTGGCGTTAATGCACAGGGAACACAGCAACCTGCGCTTCTTCCTCGCAGGAGTCCTACAGCTGCCCTTGCATCTGATCCCACAGTGCTGCAAGGTGCATGCTGAAGCCGAGGGGCAAGGCAGATGTTAAGAGGTCTAAGGAGGCTTTGGTCTGTGGTACCACGTACAAGTTTGGAGGGCTGGAGACCAACCACAGCACTGTGCTGGAGTGCACGTGTGCTCTGATTGCAGGTAGGAAGCAGGACTAAGGGGCAAATCTTCATCGAAGCCCCTGTCCCCACCACCTCACTTATTTCTGTATGTTGTATTTTCCATGCTGAGCTGATTAATGAATGGGTTTCAGACAAAGCTGCACCTGAACTGCAGCAAAGCCAAATCTTCCCACTGAGGCTGTGCTGGATTTGCTGAGGTTCTGCACTGATGGGCTCAGACCTCAGCTCGGCCAGACTCTTTTGCACCTCACCCCTGGGATTTTTCTAAGGGCAAAAGGAGATAGATGTACAATTCACTGGACATGGATCTCACCATGATACTGAATGCTCTCTCTCAGTTCAGTCCTCGCTCTTTCTGCCCATGTAGGTTGGGAAAGGACAGCAGTTAATTTGAGCTCTGAGTGAAAGGCTCACACTGAGGTCATACTCGGGTAGAGGCAGAATGATCCAACTACTCCTTATGGCTGGTGCTACAGCAGGTCTCTCTCTAGAGGCCGCATTGACAGTGGTGGTATCAGAAAGCATTTCCCAATGAGGCCAAGTTTAGGGGCAGGAACTTATCTTCTCCCAAGTTGTTTCCATCCTACAGACCTCTGCGAGAACAGTGGCTTTCAGATTTTCATGCTTGATGCCTAGTATTGCTTATTTAATCCAACTTGCCTTTTCTCCTGTGCTTTCCTTCTGGCAGCAGCTGAAGATGTCTCCAATGTTTCATCAAGCTCCATGCTCACAACTGAGTACGAACCACCATGTCTTAGTAAGTCTTCATAAATCATTACTGCCACAGTAAAGCTAGGTGATGAGGCCACACAGGTGACTGAGAGGCTGTCCTGGAAAAGGATTTATCTGTTGTCAAGTCTTCCATTATGGGTGAAACTCTAGGACCCATTTCAAAGACTGCTCCATTGTCATGCTCCATATATCTTAGGTATATTCAGATGGATTCATAGCTTTAACAGGCTAAACATATAGTTATTTCAATTTGAGTGTCCTAAAAGTCCCTCACAGACTGATTGTCAGTAGCCAAAATGTGCACTTCTGGGAATACCTCTTCTCCAAATAGGCAGTGCACGGCAACCTGAGATCCCCACCAACCCTCCCAGAGCCATCTTCCATCCCAAATGTCCAACATCCCCATAGTCCTGCGCTTCCCAAAGTATAGGACGTGTGTCAATAGAGATGACATGGGTATAGAGGTCGGGCATCCCTCCATCTTCCCTAGGCACATACAAAACATGTCTCTTTATTTGGGAAGAGCTGCTCTCTGTAGTGCAGGACAATTGTACTGTGTGCACTGAAGGCCAATGCACAGGAACATGGCCCTGCCTGACACACGGGAATGACAGCAGCTGAGCAGCACCTGCACTTGCTTTTTCCCTGGAACAGTGCAGGAGACCGGCTGTCCTGCACCAAGCTCAGAGGGCATTCACTTTTCACAGCTGACAAGTTTCGTACATATCAACATGCAATGGATGGAGCTGCAAGGTGTTTTTAGTTGCCTCAGCTACCCTGAGTGATGGGGTTTCCTGGTCAGCTTCTATTCCAGCCCTAGGGCGTTGGTCCTTCAGGCTCCTTGATATTTCCACATTACCACCCAGGATGCAGCCACAGCAATGGGTATCTTCACTGGTGGAAAAAAGACAGTAGATGCTTTAAATAACAGCATAAATGAAACAACTAGTGACATATTCCTTAACTGATTTGAGGAAGCTGGACTGATTTGAACAACAACAAAAAAGATGCAAAAAGAATTGTTAAAAATATTTTATTTTTAAACAGGTAAAAGAGGAATCCTCCAGTGGTGGTGTGGTGTGTTTTGTAGTTGTTACACACAAGTCACAGTTAACAGCCCAGCAAAGAGCAGCCACTGTTTCTATTGCTGGCAAAAGTATCAAGTACCTACATTATTGGACATTCTGCTGAAGATGTCTCTGCTAGGCAGCCTCTTACTCTCTCTTACATGAAGCTTTCTCTACCCTGGGTTAATTTTTAATTTTAACTAGCTACTTCTATCACACTCCATTACTAAAACTGCCTACTGAGCAGATGCTAAGTAGGTGTTTAAAAAGATTTCCGTATTGGTGGGCACAGTGTCTAAGAGGAGCAGCTCAGGTGTTTGGCCAGACAGGCATGACCACGTCTTGAAGGCATAGAGATGACACTCTGCCATCCCTCAAGTTAAGTGCCAGGCTCAGGAGAAAGATGCCAAGGCAGGCTGATTTCCTCCAGCCTCCTGGCAAAGGAAACCTGTTACACACTTGGCCTCCCATCAACTTGTTTTATTTTTTCACCACCAGATGTGAATTTCTGCCCACAAGCGGCCATGTGCTGCCCGACGGGCATGGACGACTACGGGTGGATTGCAGCAGCCGTCGGCTGGAGCCTCTGGTTTCTGACTCTCATCCTGCTCTGTGTGGACAAGATCACAAAACTCCGGCCTGATGAACCCAAATATACGGTGGCCTGAAGCAGGGCAGGACAGCCAGCAGCAGCACCCGGGAGCAGTGAGGTGTAGCCTGACAGAGCATTTCAATCACTTCCAAAGAAATAAAAAAAGAAAGGGAATGTCCTTTCAGCCAAAAAAGGCCAGATCTAAGTGTGGCACCTGCTGGGCCTTCATCCTCCATGGCAGGTAAAGAGCTGCCAGGCAAGGTGTGGAGCAGGCAAAGTCCCTGCAAGCCACCACGTGTGTCCCACAGCACATGGAAGTCCTTTTCCCTGAGCTGCAAGTGCACCAACAGCAATGAGACACTGAAGGACCAGTTACCAGTCTAGAGCATATTGCCTTAAAGACAACCCAGTACATAACCTTTCACTTTGAAACAGAAAGTGGGCTATATAAATAGCTATTATAAAAAAAAAAGCAAGCAATTTTCTGGAGGATCAGCGCTACCAGATCCATTACTAAGCTATGGGCCAGGGCACAGCACTGCATCAGGTGTAACTCGTCGATTATGCGGAGTCCCTTTCACTTGCTCACCTGCAGTATTTTAAAGCCCACTAACTGACAGCAGTGAAAACTCTGTTATGGAAGCCTAGGGGCTGCTTGGGCTGGTTTGAAATGAAAACTAGTTTTTCAGTGCAGTCTATAGGTGAGTTGTTTTGTAGGGATTGCAAGTTGGTTGTATTTATTCAGCTTGCACTTGCCTGTGTAACGAACCCAAGCTGAACTGTGGCAAGCAGGTTTAAATCAGCATACCCAATTCATGCACAAAGCTGCTCCTATTTATGCAAGATGATAATAAACACTCTTATTGATGGAACAAGTCTCACTGACTGGTTTATATTGATAAAGCTTATATTGACAAGGAATTACCCAACCCAAATTGTTAAAAAAACAATTCTAACAAGAAATGTTCATGCAGGAGGTTTTGCCTCACCAGTCAAACTGTGTGGTTTGGGGCAGTTGCACCAGTTTGACTTCTATCCACTATTATAACAATAAATCAGTGTTAAACCCATCTAGACATACACAGGATTAACATTCTAGAGACCAACTGAAATGAAACATAAAAAATTACTCTTCAACCAAAGAAAGCTCTATTGGAGATTTTTATCTATTAAATATAATTAAAGCCTCCCTTCAGCTTATCAATGCATAACTTTCCCAGTGTAAAAAGATACAGATCAGTTTAAGACTCTTCAAAATCGATTCTGGCACAAGTAGACACTTGTAGATCAGGACAATGCTGTGCAGTTTCAGAGTGATGGACAGTCGCCCCTTATCAGCTGCCCACCATCACAAGGAACAGGTGCAAGTTAGACACTGAGGAAAAGACACCCTTCCTTATCATTAGGATCACTTAGCACAAAAAACTTTCCAGAGTGAAATACCAAGCAGAGATGTTAGCATCAGGAAAGAAAGTTTTGAAAGGAAAGGGCTTCATTCTTTTGTGGCTTTTTAACTGGGTGTGTTTTCTTTGGTTGTTTTGGGGTTGTTTTTTTTGCTTTTTACATGCACCCTACTATTAGTAATAAACAAGCAAAAAATATTGCTCAAGTAAGAAAAAAAAAAATCTCAACATTTCAACACACAACTATTAAAACAAAAGTAATTTTCACAAGATAAATCTCCATATTGGACAAGTCCACTACTTCTTTCCACAAAAAAACCCCACCGAAACAAAACCCCAAAAACCTCTATGTACAAACTTACAGAAACAAAGGACAACTCTACATCTTATTGCAGGTCTTGGCTGAAAGAACAGTGATACACCAACATACCATTCATAATCACTGCAGTCACTGATGGACGACAAGTTGTATAGCCACATACATTATTTTTTTCCTGTTTTTTTAGTTTTAATAATGAAAAATGTGCATTGGCTTGAAAGCAATGTGAGAGATACTGTGAAGAATTCTTCACGTATTGCCTTAGTGTCTACCTTCTGCAGACCTCTTCCTACAGTTCTCCAGCCTTACAGAGACTGTTCTCTTGGTCTGGATGACAGAAGTGCCTGCTGGATATAGTGCTGGTCTTCATCTTTTAGAGGATATGTTTCATAGCTTTCGCATTTCCTTGGCTAAGGCTACGAGTGTGTGGATGCAGCCAGCTGTGGAAGTAAACCTATTCCAGTTTGAAGAGTTGTAAGCACGTGATGCAAGCTCTAGATGTCCTACAGCCCAGCGCTATGTCCGCAAACTAGCTTCATAATAGCTGGGCAATTCTGGGGGGCTTCCTAAAGCCTGCCTTTAAAAGCACAGCTTGGTTGTTTTTCACACTCTCCAAATCAGTCTGCTTGTGTTTAACTACCTTCTATCTTCAAAGAATGTAGTTGGCAGACTTCAAGTTTTGCTTCTCACAGGTTCTGCTGAGAATTCCCAGCTCAACTAAACTGGGTAAAAAAGGGTAAAAAACCCCATAGTTTTTCAGATAATGTAACGTCCCCAAGATTTTGTATACCTATGTTCAAGGTTGACACCCAAGTCTGAACAAAATCAGGCTTACAAATGGAATACATTACAAATAATTTCTGCTGTGGAATGTATACTTTTTCTAGTCCAGTGGTCACAAACCTCTAATCTAATTTAACAGTTTTGTTTCCTTAATGCATCACCTGCTCTGACATCTGACATTGCCAGGTTTGGCCTATAGCCTCTTCTTTTCAAGTCGTTTGACTTCCTATGAAATGGATTGGGTCACTTAGAAAAGTGTGGTCCTGTAATGAATTTCATGAACATACTACTACTCCCAGTCTGTTTTGGGCTCCCTGATCCAAGTGGCAGTATCCTGAAAGCTCAAAGGCTACCAGCTTAAACATCTGATCTGTTCCAATGCAACATAGCACAAACCAAGAAAGAAAGAAACAAATAAAGAAACTCTCTGAGGTACACACTACGTATTATACTGATCCCAGGCACGGCAGGCAATCCTAAGTACAATCAGAGAATAATTTGGGTTGGAAGGGACCTGTAATGGTCATCTAGTCCAACTTCCCTGCAACGAGGAGGGACATCTTCAACTAGACCAGATTGCTCAGAGACCGGTCCAACCTGATGGAGCATCTACCACCTCTCTGGGTAACTCGTTCCAGGGTTTCATCAGCCTTATCGAAAAAAGCTTCTTCCTTATATTTAGTTTAGAACTATTCTCTTTTAGCTTAAAGCCATCACCCCTGTCCTATTGCAACAGGCTCTGCTAAAAAGTTTGTCCCCAGTTTTCCTCTAGGCCCCTTTTAGGTACTGAAAGGCTGCTATAAGGTGCCGCCAGAGGCTCCTCTTCTCCAGGCTGAACAATCCCAACTCTCTCAGACTGTCTTCATAGGAGAGGGGCTCCAGCCCTCTGATAGCTTTTATGGCTCTTCTCTGGACCTGCTCCAACAGGTCCATGTCCTTCCTGTGCTGCACTGTGCAAAAGGAGGAGAAAAACCCTAATAGCACCGTCAGTATTTCAGGGGGTTGTCAATAGGTACAGAAAGTGCAGACCAAAACAGTTGCATCCAAAAGACTTGAGAAATTGATATAATGACAAAGATTGGTATGCAGAAATGGATTATACATATACTTGATTTACAGTAAATATAATCTAAATGTTATTTGTGGTCTGTTGCTACATTTCCTGGAATATTTTTAGCTAGGGAGCAGACAGCACAGCTTGTGGGTTATAACCCCTATTTAAAGACCAATCAAGTCACAACAGAAGGCTGTGGTCTGGTTTTGATGCACAAATCAAAGGTGAATCTATAGTATAATGCCTCATAAATGTGGTCCACAAGCAATGTCACAAGACTGGTGTACTCAATTAGCTTGTATTATCTCATGTTCCTAATAATATCACTGACATTATAATGCCTCTAACAGTAGAACCCTGAGTAGTGTAATGCTGACCAAGTCCTGATGACTTCAAGGGAGCAGCACATACATCCAGCACACGCCTTGTTTTGCTGTTTGGGGTTTTTTTTTCCCATTCTATTTCAGAAAGCCTGACGGTTTTGTTCTTGCAGGAAACCTTGGAAGCAAAACATAATTCCTGATTTATCAGTGTGGGTGAATAATTTCACCTGTGTTACACCTTGGTGCCACTTCAGACCGCTAGTGCAATATCATGTTGTAGCGCTGAGCTGGTTGAGGCTCTTGTACCTCTCAAAGCATGTAAGAATAAGGTGATAGCACGTATCACCTACTCAGCTGCAAACTACCCTTCCAGAACGATGACAGAAATGTTAATGCTCCAGTAATTTCTAGTTCGTTGTCCAGTCACATTCTGTGCCGTTGGACCAAAAAGTTCCTCGCTGGAATGAGATGGAGAAGAAATCAATTCCAACCCCTATGATTTAGTACAAAGAAAAGCAAAAAACGGCTGAAACCTGGATGGTTGAATAAAGTAAGTGTGATTGAAAAATAGGAGTTTGAACCCGAACATTGCCTACCAAGGCAGAACAGCTCTTCACATTTTCTGGACCAAGTTTCTTGAGTATCAGGGATGAAAGTATGTAGTGCCTGGAAAGACAGATGCAGATGGCACCTGGGAAAACTGCTGGTCTACAAGTGTCTCAGAGCGGTGGGGACATGTAACTGATCAGCACTTGGAATACCAAAACAGAAAAACATTAGCAACAGCAGCACAGCATTCCAGGGTAACTACTTTAAATTGCCTGGAGGTAATATCAATCACATCTGACTAGTGATTTTTTTTTAAAATTCCTAATTCAGGACTAAATGGATTGGTACTTGATGCATGACTCTTCATCTTTTTAGATACTATTGCTCTGGCAATGCCTTGCATTACTCACTGCCTTTATCCTTGGGGTTTTAGTGAATGAGCTACATATTAAGCAATTGCACTTCACAGTGATTACACTTTGCAAAAATCACTAGAGGGATGAAGGCTGGCAACCTTCAGAGCTTCCTACTTGCATGAAACACAGAGGACAGACAGAGGTTAAATTCATCAGAAAAGGTGCTCTGTACTGGGACTCTGTGGGAATTTTTATAAAGTTGCAAGAAAAACTAGGATTTCAGAAAATTCTCCTTGCGCTCCAGATCCCACTTATTTTATGGTATTGGTGTTACCAGCATCTGTTGTGGAATTCAAACTTCACTGCAGGTTTCTCTTCCAGAATCAAACATGCACTTTTCAAAGATCTTATTTCCAACTCCTATTTTGACATAACCTTCTGGAAATAAACACTATGCAAACTATGCAGTACCATCTCCCAAGTCTGCAAACAGCTCAGAAAAAATACATCTCAGATAGGCGGACTTTTCCTGTCCAGTTTGATGGTATGAAATATAGAGACAAATTCAGTTAACCATTTGCTCGTCTACCAGAAATAAAGGTCTGCGCACCCCCGTGTCTTGCTGACATAATACTCCCCCAGAACGGACTTCTCCCTCCAAAAAGAAAGCCCATCTTCATGCATGGAAAAAGGATCCAGTCCCAGTGACCAGCAAATGCAGCTCTGTTCCAGAAAATGGAGACCCTGCTTGTCATGGTGTCCTTCGCTCCTAAGAGCTAAAGAACTAAACTAATTGTAAAAGTCAACATTTTCTCCTCCTGCCTTTATCTGGTAAAGTCATGTTCCCCCTTTGTCCTCTCCCTTTACCTTTATGTTGTAAAGTCATGTTTTCTATCTGTAAACCTGCCAGATATGTGTTTTGGGGACAGTGTGAACTAAACACCACTCATGCTGTGCCACTCCCAAATCCTTCCGTCTCTCTTTCTCTCCAAAGGTCCCCAACACGACTTGGTTTGCCACTTGAGGGAACCGAAAAAGCCTGGCCTGCAGCAACTGATAACCTAATTGAGACAAAGATGCCATAGAGACTTTTTGCATGCTGTTGCAATGGCAAGGTGGGAGCAAAGGCTCATCCAGCCCAGTTCTGTCTCCAAGCAGCAGGTATTTGGGGAAGAAGGTAAAAGCCCACTGCATACAGTGATCCCCCCTTCCCTCCTCTGCCCCGCTCACAGGTCAAACTACAGCGCTCTACTGAAACAGAACTGGGCTCTCTTGCAGCAGCTCTTCCCCCCAGCTGTTTGAAATCAATCCTTTGAGGACTGTAGTTTCATGCAATAGTACCATTCTATTAGTTTTTCGTTTTAATTTTTCCCTTACAATTACAATCAGCTCTGGTTTCCCCCTGCCCCTCTCTCTCCCCTTGATCTCATTTTCCATAAACTTCACAAATTCGCTACTAAGTTTGTGCATACACTTAAGCAGTGTCTCACCCTTCAGCCGTTTCATGTGAGTGGCTTTATTTTTAAAAACATGCACGTAGAAGAACTTTCTCTAATTGCTGAGTCCTAGTTAAACTTTCTGCTGCCTCTGTGCTCTTTGGTGGCTGTTATCTTCCAAACTATTTACCCATTTCAGCTCAGCTTCACCTTTATTATTCACTATTTACTCAATGCATGAGGTTTCTTCCCTTCATTCCATGCCCACAGCTGTGCCCAATGCTGGTTGCAACAACCCACAAGGCCTGCCTTGTCCTTTCCCTCTCTTTCTAGCAGGGAACTGGAAATCACATTGAACCCCAACTAATGGTATTTCTGTAAGGTCTGTCTCTCTTTCTTTTTATTAATGCCTTTTCCATCAGTGGCTTTTCCAATTTCTTTATCATAAAGACAAAAGAAGTGCCATCAACAGAGAGAGCTGCAGTTGGTGAGTCACTGTGAGAACCAGAACCACCACTTCTATCTTGTAGATTCCAGATCACACAATTAAACATACAGCTAAATTAATTTTTCAGTGTGACTTTCTGGAGCAAAAGTTAAAGTATTTCTTCAGCTCTGGCTGCTTTGTCCAGATGAGGGGAAGAGACAGGAGATATCTATCTGCAAAGCAATCTCTGTTAGCCTGTCTCCCCTTCATGGGAACATTTCAACGTACCATATGATGGAGCTGTCGGGGTTGGCAGGGACCTCTAGAGATCACCTATTCAACTCCCCTGCTAAAGCAGAGTTTCCCAGAGCACACTACTCAGGATGGCATCCAGGTGGGTCTTGAAGGTCTCCAGAGAGGGGACTCCACTCCCTCTCTGGGAAGCCTGTTCCAATTTCAAACCAGATCAGTCCAACAACATTAAATTCTGACATAGAAACTCTCTGGGCTCAAATACATGAGGAAATCACCATGCTTTAGCTCAGCTACGCTAACACCTCATACAGACATTGTGCGGTAATATTAGTTAAGAGACTAACATCCTAAATAAAGAAGACTAAATAATGTGAGCATATTATCCAGTGAGCATTATTTAGCCTTCTTTATTTGAGGATGTTTTGCAGATAGATATCTCCCAGTGAGGTACCTACTGAATGTTTCAATCACTCAACAATAGAGCATTTCTTAAGTGCAAAGCTGCAGGGAACAGCGCTCTTTGTCCCCAAGCAGAATTGAAGTTATCGTAGGCAATATTGCATCAGCGATGCTGTCTGCTGGAAGTGACAAACAACTTCTCTCAACTTCTTTGCAGTTCTACTCTGCAAAAAAGCAAGAATGCAGCTTCCAGAGTCCTAGCAACTTTTCTTCCACGTGGCAGTGAAATATAGGAGGATGCAGCTGTACCGTTCACACTTGGCAGCACATCTACAAATCCTCTAAGTGGGAGATTCCTCAACTTTAATCTTGATTTTTTGAAGTGTTCTTGTTCATAAGCTGCCCTCATTGAGCCCGAAGACAGAAACTATCATAAGGATCAAACTCACCCATGGAAATGCCTGACAGGAAGTGTCCCACGCAAAATGCAAGGGAACTTACCCGAAACCTCTGTATCCAGGGTTGCATGGAATAACAAATCTGTTCATGAGTTTGTGGATGCCCAGATCACCTGTATTGCATCAAATCTGAACAACTTCCTATTTAGCAATTCTGCTGAGTACTAGTGATAGTGGCTCATCCAGTTCTTTCTCCCGTTTCCTTAAGTCCACGGACAAAAGCTTCCAGATTTTTTATTACTGCAGTATCTTTTAAACTCCTTTAGTCAAGTTTCTTTCAGATCTGCACACCCTGGACCCAAACAGCGCAGTGCACTGCCCAATACAGCACGGCATTTGTTTTCTTTGAACACCAAGAGGTTTTTCCTGAAATACAAACGATATCCAGCTCCTGCTATTAAATCATGCACAGCACTAAAAGGTTCAAACAGCCTGGGTGAGAAAACCAACTTCTGAGAAACCTTGGGATGGAAATCTTAGAGAAGTTTTCACGGGAACCTGACAGGGCTCTTAATAAGTGTATGCATTAGAATATATCTGGGAATGTGAAACAATAATTTTAATCTTTCAGCCTCTTTTCTACTCTCTTAACTCTCATTTCATTCTGCCTGCTCCACATACGGCACTAAGAGGATTACTGTAAGTGAGCCTGAAAAACCACCATTTCAGGGATCCACAGAGGTTTAGCATTCATTTCAAAAACTCCTCAGAGCATTTGTTCAAATGTGCCAACATTTTATTCTGATTAAGGCAAGATGTAACAGCCTGAACATAAACTTCCACTTATGGAGTAAGAACTACTCAAAACTAAACAGGAATGGCCATTACAAAGGAAAACACGTACTTCAAATGTAAAGAGTAACAAGTACCACGAAATCAGGACAAAACATTCCGGCTCTACCAAGTGCAAAAAAACCCCGTGTACTTTTCTAGTACTAACGTAACTTCTTTTTCATCTGTCGGTCTTCAGTGGGACTCACAGGACTGCAGCTCTGCTCTGCAAAAGCAACTCCACAGGATTTTTCCTTTTCGACTTTCTTCCTCTTGTGGGGAGTAAACTCCCCCTGGGACTTGTACCTTGAAGCCAGACACATCTTGCCAAGTGCATCCCAGCCTGGACTAAGGAATTTGTAGAATTAATTCTCCTTCCGAAGCGTACGTGCCACTAAACGGCTTTCAGTGGGAGTCGTGCAGATGCGACCAGGGAGGATGCACAGACCAACAGCTGGATCTGAACTCCCAGTTCTATTGGTAGGAGCTGCCACAAGCTGGGCTTGTCCTGCCCTCGCTCAGCTGCTGCCAGAGAGACAGAAGGCAATTTTTACAGTTCTCCTTCTGACAGAACGTGCATTTCAAGGGACGCTCGCCGCAAGGCAAACACCAGAGTTTGCAAGCAATCGAGTGCACCCACACCAAAATGCTGCAAAACTACAGCGAATCTTCATCAGCATTACCAAAAGCTTTCATTCCCAATTTCTGCTTCCTCAGTATTTAGGACATAGAGATGTTGGAATACATGAACGACGGCAGACTGGAGACAGTAGAATCCATCCCCAGGGCTCCCCCCCGCCCCTCCCTATTTTTAAGTAAAATATAACAGAAAGAGAGAAAAGATGTCTTCAAAAAAGAGGAACCAGATTCCACTTTTAAGCTGCTGTTTTTCTCTAG
The DNA here is from genome assembly GCA_013400555.1 of Jacana jacana. Lineage (NCBI taxonomy): Eukaryota > Metazoa > Chordata > Aves > Charadriiformes > Jacanidae > Jacana > Jacana jacana. The sequence continues at coordinate 25,554 of VZTM01017015.1, read as the reverse complement.
GTACGTCTGAACAGCCCTGGAGAAGCTCTACAGCCACAGTGAGCTGCTTTTAGGAGTCTCACTGACGAGGATGTTCCTCACTCACAGAGAGCAGCAGCAGCACAAGTGGGAACGGGCTGCACAGAAGCGGGACGGTGTCGTAGGATCAGCTTGAGTAGGGGACAGGGGGGTCCCCAACATTTTACCTCTCTCTCTTTTCAGTGCACTGTCACAGGTGGTCCTGGAGACCTGGCTGCTAGCCTTTGCCTTCTGGCAATCAGGAGTCATCCTTTTACTTTTAACCCCTTTTCAGCTTTTCGTTTATATTCAGAAAACACCAAACAGGTGGTGGTTTTTTTTTTTTAAATCCATTCACTTCTTTACTGTTGCAAAAATATGGCCCATGTGTTCCCACCTCAAAGTCACAAATGTTCTTCAACCTGCCACTTCAAAGCTCTTGGCCAAGATATGGGGTGTTTTTTCAAGGGCTGGCACCTGTTAACAAATAACTGCTAGGTAAGGCATGGAATGGGAAATGCCCGGTTCTTCCTTGAGCTGAAAAAACATTAAAGCTGGAAAAAGGGAGGACGTAGTGAGGGTAAGAGTTAAAAAACGAGTTCAGCTGCCTGCTGCCACACAAGTCACACAACTGGTGACTGCATTTGGGCTTGAAAAACGTATTAGCTTCCTCGTGTAATCCATCTACTGTGCTTTCAAGCCGTGAGTTAACACGTCACAGTGTCAGCCGGTTTGGTTCTTGGGAAGTTACGATGCCTGTAAACACCCTAACCCTGTTGCCAGTGGTCTAATGGAAAGGCACTGGCTTCAGCACTTGGTAGGAACACGCACTGTGGGCTGATCAACTGAAACATTTGCGAGTGTGTATATGTGTGTGCAAGATATTGGGATAGTCAACATCTCACCCATCACTCCTTTGGGTACAAAGGGGATATACAGCCACTGTCTGAGGCTGCGGCTGCTCTCCAACCGCTATACATTTTTATTTGATAGATATTTAGGGCTGATGGTTGGACTCGATCCCAAGGGTCTCTTCCAACCTAAATGATTCTATGATTCTATGATATGAAGCCCGCAAGTCAAGTCCAGTGCAAAAAGTCACTGAAATTCCACTTACTGCCTCAGAGTACACTTAGTTCACACTAGGAGTCCAGCACCTCTGCAGCTCACCCCTCCTAAAAGTGAGGTTTTCTTTCCCCAAGTCACATGCCCACAGCCACCGATGGCCAACGCGTTACATCCTGGTAGAGAACATTTTACAGCACTGCAGCGTGCCCCACCTTTCAAATTCAACCTATGAAAAGTCATTGCGAAATTTCAACTTAGCTCCAAAGATAATCAAGAAGCAGGCTAGGGGTCAACAGTCTGGCCATGGAAAGGAAAAGCAAACCAACGAAGCTGAATTGCAAAGCTCTCATCTCGCCAAGTCCCTCCGTATGCCAAACTAAACACAGACTAAACACAAATGTCAAGGAAAATTGCAAAGAAAGAGAAAAGCCCGAGGATTCCATCAACCAGATGGTTTAGTCATGGAAACCGATGTAACTGTTAGTAACAGCTTTCTGTGCCTGTACAAACTTCTCATCTGAGCAGTGTTTTCACAAACTGGTAGATTTATTAACAGATAATTAAATTGTGTATACTTTTCAATTTCAAAAAAAAAAAAAAGTGTTGTTTTTTACCCTCCTTTTAA
>VZTM01017015.1:0-15606 GCA_013400555.1 Jacana jacana | reverse complement strand
GAAGGTTCCAAACAGTAATGCAGGAAAAAAAAATACCCGAACATATCACTACTTTGGAAACTATGCAAATGTGTAACACAGTACTCACTGCATCTCGCCTAGCATATTCATCCTCTCCACGGTACTGGGGCCACCCTGGCCCCCCCGGCTGGCCATGCCCTGCTCTGCCTGAGGGGATCTCCACTTGTTGACCTCCGATCCTGCTAGCAATTCCCACCTGAGTGAGGTGCTGTATCTGAGAACCTTAAAAGCAAATATTGTTTTTTCATCTTTATACACAGTCAAGTTTGTAGGGCAGACAAACGACAACATAAAACTTTGTTGGAAGCAGGAGACAAGAAGGAAGTGGAGCTCTGTTTCTGTGCAATTAATAAAAAATCAGCAGAAAGAAGGCTGTCAGTGAAGAATAAAGAAGGAAAAGTTAGGTGCATTTTGTGCAGTTCATTTGAGTGTGATGCTTTTCATTGCCACCGCACTAGAAGAAGGGGTTGAGATACATGCGTCTCAGGCACGGATTAGACTTCATTCCAAAAATATGCCAGCCCTTTCCAAACAGCATTTACCGAAAGCCCTGGCAATGCTTTCATGTACATTACTTAGCAGCAAAGAGAAGACATGTACTCCTGTGGTACACCTTATTTGCATCACACTGCCAAGACCCTAACTCTCCAGACTGCTTCGTACTCCATCTCAGAAGAATAAAACGCTTGACTATATAAAAGCATGATTCTTTCAGCTTTACTTTGCAGTTAAATATTAAACGATGCTGTCGTTGACTAATGAGAAGGTCAGAACACACTGTATCTCCTTTCAGCCTGAAAACTAACCTCCTCCTTTCCTTTCCCTCCCCTCTCCTCCTTCTGCTTTCAAACACATGCAAGGATAGCCACCACCATTAATTGCAAGAGACATGTAACTACATGCCAGCTTCCCTTTTTCCTCAATTTCCTCCCACAGAGAAACAAAATTTGTTATTATTATAAGTTATTATTAACCAGAAATTAAACACATTTAATAAACCCTCAGATACATAAGAGAAAACTGTGTCTCTGTGTATGTAACAAAAAGGGAGGAAAAGACAAAACCAGTGTGATTTACGTGATGGACAGTCAGGTCACTTTCATATTTTCCTCTCAAAAACCCCACAATATTTGAGAAGTTCGATATTTGCATGTAATTATCCTGAAGTGCAGGAACTAATCAGCTGAATTGCCTCCAAACTTTACAGCAGAGTATACATGAACATTTAGAGAATAGCGTGAATCAGGCAATAAAATAATCATCACTAAACTGTAACAGTCACTACATCCCCAACATGAGTCTGTGATCGTATTTCCAGTCCTTTTCAACTCCCCAGGAAGAAAATATTTATCTGGGAGAAAATTAACTGTGGCACCTGCATAAGAATACAATTTTTTATTCTTAAAATCAGTGTTTGCTGCTTAATGGTCATGTGATGCTAGAACCTTATTTGTGATAGCATTGGTGAGTGCTATGGAAATTATCTCACAACCAAATCAGGGAAGACGATTTCATGTGGCACAGCAGCAAGAGATAAAATCATCAGAAGCTAAAAGATCCTGCTTTTATGCATACATTTCTAGGGAGATAAATGAGAAATAAAGATGCAGAAAAGTATTAAAAAGAGTTGTTATTTAGGAGGCTGATTTGGGATGCATCAGTTAGCTCATTTAGCACAAAAGAAACAGCAGTGGGAAGCTAGCATACACTGTATGCTCTAAAACAATTAAGTAATTTTTCATTCTTAGAGAATGGCCATTTTTGAAAACACGTTGTGTGATAACCAATGCTTGTAAGGTACTAAAAAAGCAGCAAAGCATTGTCTTTTTCTGCAAGATCCTACAGAGGTAAAGTTAACCTCTCTTTGTGATTGCTTTTTTTTTGGCAGTGAAGACAAGGACCACATTTCAAGTGTATTAGCTGAAAGAGAATGATCTCTTAGTGATGATCTCAGTGTTAAAGTAGATATGGAAAAGAATCCATTATTTTAGCACATATTCAGCATAAGTGAAGTGTACCTGCAGTGCTTCCAACTGGTCGTGGCCGTGCCACTGATGGCATTTCGTCTGAGTACATCCCTCTGGAGGAATACTGAACCTCAGGTGGCTGCTGCTCTGGGTGCATTAACTCTGCAGGTTGAAGAAAACCTGGCCCAAAGTTCTGCCTGTGGAAAAGGACTCAAGATTACCATAAGTGAATTGTCTACTTAGAAACAGTAATGCAGCTGGACCTCATAGAGCAACACTTTATGGTGCACTTTAATGTGTATTTTAACCTTAAATGTTAAAAAAAATAATTACACCTGAGGAATATATTCCTCCTTCATGACCTGCATTGCACAGGAATAGGAGTTAGAAACTCTAACAAAATTTCACAGAAGTGTTTTTCACATGTTGCAATCTCCTCAACGCAGAGGAAGAAGGCCACGAATCTTGTTTTCCTCTGGGGAAAAAAGCATCTTCAGTGGAAAAAAAACCAGAAAAATAAGACTTTAGTAGCTGCTCACCTTAGCAACAAATCTGACTCTTACTCAAGACTTTCTGGGCACACAAGGTTCCAAGAATTATTGATTCCTGTTAAAATGGTGGAAGTGTGGATGCCCAAACTTCAGGTGCTTAAGCAACTAGGCTAGTCTCTTAGACTGCAGGTATGGTCAAAGAAGAGTCACGCTCCTCAAGAGGCATTCAAAGAAAAAGATTAGGTCCACTAAACCACCTTCTGCAGGAGCCTCTCACAGGCGAGTATAAAGGAAATAAAGTGAGACAAACTTCCTAAATCAGGCACAAGAAATGACACTGTGAGGGCTAGAGATGAGTTTTGTATACCTTTTGCCACAATGGTATCTAAGCCCTTCTTGACTATGGACTGCAACCTCTCCCATTCCCCAGGACCTACGCTTTGCACCTTTTTCTTTTACAAGAAGATTCCATGAGAGCCTCTAACTCACACTATTCTTGATCTGTGCTTTCTTTGGAAAGCTTTGTATGACCTTTGTATGACAGTCAAATAGCAAAGAAAGCTGACGTAATAATAAATAGCCTAACAAAGCCAAATAAGAGTCTAATAAAGCACAAATGAGTAATTGTAAATTAACACACTAGCTACTTGGCACACTGTACTATATGTAGGAGGTATAAAGGGTTCAATCTGCAACAATCTCATTGAGGACGTGCCAGAACTTCCTCAGCTCCCTTGCACACAATCCCACCTGTCCACTCAGCAGATCCAGAGGAAACCATTTCCAACCAGACTTAAAAGCTAGTTAAAATAAATGCCTGAATAGGTAGGTAATGATTAACACTGTCACTTCTGTTATGTTAATCACTGTAACCAGTAGAGGATGTGATCATCTGGCCTTTTATGCCTGCAATGCTAAGCTGGAATCTTGTTGCTGATAAATTGCTACAATTTTTTTTCGTTGTCTAAAGAAAATATTTTCTCAACGTTACTGCAAATGTATTATTTTTGTGCCAATTCTTCAGAGGACAGGAATTATATCCTTTATTGCTGATGGGTTTGTACTTGAAAGGTGCATGTTTCATAGCCCATCACCCTCTATTCTCAATCTTCTTTCTAATAGGTAGACAAAGCTACTCTTTAAAGTCAGAGATCAACAGGAGAGTATAAAAATGGGATACAGCTCTGAATCTGTATCACACAAGCTTTCTAGTGCTCCTTCCTATTTCTGGACTGAGACCCAGCCTTCAATTTATCTTTCAACATACAAAAAAATTATTTAACCCCAGTTATTTAATTTAGTGGTGAGATACCACCCTAAAAATCAATTTTACACCACTAATCCACTATGCCTAAGTATCTCTATCTCTGTTACATGATGCAATACTCATTTCCTGGTAGAAGCTGTTCATTGTGCTTTTATGCTTGCCTCGCTGTTATGTGACCTAGGACTTTTATATTTATTTTTTTTTACCCAGGTTGGTTCCACCCCATTAAAGATGCTGACTGCAATTGTACCAAGAAGGGAACAGTACGCTCACCCAAGTATTATTCCAAGTATTTGATATTTAAGCCAATGGACTATAACATTGACACATGGCACCTAGTGATACTGACCTTGCCTTATTTTTCCTTCCTCTACTCGGTACACTGTTCTACTAATTCGTTTATCATTATCTTCTGAATTTGAGCATTACTCCCACTCCACAACCATGGCAACTCTCTTCTTGTTTTCTGTTGACCATTCTTTAGGAAACTTTCTATTTTAATGAAAATCTAAAGGAATTTTTCCTGTCAAGCTCAATGACCTGGGAGATCATTAACTTCATCTGTTGGCACTGTCAGAGCCAGCACTTGAACTATTGATAATGATGCCATTAATTTGTAACTTACAGAAATCCAGACTGCCTGTGCCAAAGGTTGATAAATTTTTCAACAAAAAATATGTTGCAAAGATTCTATCTTGTTCCCGTGTATTAACATGGGTCACAGCACCTTCATGATTAGTTGATCACATTTTCCCTGAATGAGTAACACGTCAACAAAGAGAAAACCCTCAATAGCAAACAACTGGTTATGCTTTGTGCTGGCAGTCTCAAAGTTCATAATCTTCGAGGTAACCTAAATTACAAAAAGTTGCCATTGTCTGCATTGCCATAATGTGTGCCGTTTCACACATGCTCCACTCACAATGAAATTATCACCTTTATTCAAGACTTAAGTAAGAAAACGTGCTTAGAGACTCCTCCTTTTCCAGTTGGTCCTTTCAAAATTGAGTTGTATGACAAGGAACAAGGAAAGTTCTTCATATTCACTTTACCATCAAGTTTTCAGCTAAAGTCTTCACTGCCTTGGAATCTAGTGAATGATACTGATGCAAGCGGGGTTTCACTTTATATGGTGAGCTGTAAGAAGGTAATGACAGAGTAGCACAAGGCCACCCTGTTACCACTCTGGCTGCATCAGGTTGGAGAGGGTGAAACAAGTCTGACCACTGTGGGTACCACAACTTAAAGAGTCTAACTTCACACGTAGTTAAAATACAGGCATTAAACACAGAACTAACAGTCACCTGGATAACTATTTTCTTCTCTTTACATGGTTCTCCTACAACAAGGCCAGGAGAAGATGGAAAATTTGTTCTTCTCCCCTGTTTTTATAATAATAGGTCTGAAAGGCAGGCTGTCTCTGTGAGGATCACCATGCTCTGTAATTTGGTCTCAACTTGGGTAAAAGTTAGAATGAATCTGTTAGTCATCTTTTGTGAGTGAATGTGGCCCTGAGGCTACAGAAATAAGATGAGAGTATTGTGAGAATTACATGCATATGAGTAACTGTTTCAGACTCTCCAAAAGCTCAAATTCAGTGGTTTATACAAAATTTGGAAGGGTATCTCCATAGCCAAGGGGCTAGGAAGGCATTTCTTTTAAATGGAGGATTGCATTCCACCCAGCATGCATATGTCAGTCATGCTACGTAAATAAATTACACAGGCTGGATCTGGACGCCTGTTACCTCTCATTTACACAATATTTTGCATAATAATATACCAACGGCAGTAAGAACTCTAGAGAAATCACAAAGAAAATAATAAATAATAATTCTATCAGTGAAAAGCTACCTTGGTAGGAGACCTGATGCTGTTGGCGGAGTCATTCCAAATTCCACGTATCTCTGTCAGCAGAACAAAAACAAAACCAAATTAAAATCAAAAGGCATACCCTGGGAAGTTTACTGTCAGCCTTTTAAGTGGTGAATGGCAGAGATCACTGGGTCTGTATGTGTGACTTGACTGTAGCCATAACAGCTTAGTTTTACAAACCCAGAAGCACAAGAAGACCTGGGAATCACTGCTACAGTGATCTTCTGCTTGATAAAAGTCTTAAAAACCTTTCAGAAATACTCTCTCTCTCTTGCAGAACATCAAGGTCTGCTCCAACATCTATTTAGCTTGAGACTTTCAGCAAATTAAGCTTTGTATTTGGAAATCTCATACCTCAATCAGCATCAGACTGCAGCAGAAAGAACAAGGAGCTTGGACTTCACAGACCAGTGCCTTTATGAAACTTCTACTGAATAGCTGTGGAACTCAAGACGGCCTATAAGATTACCCTTGTGTCTCAGTGCTCCATAGATGCAAAAATTCATACACAGAGAAATACTGCTTCCCTATTCCTCACCTCTTGAAAACATTTGGATACCCTGCTGAAAAATATGACCTAAGCCAAATATATTACTTTTTCATTGTCAAAATATGAACTGGCATACAGATTTTAAATCAGGCTTTACTCTCGGAGATAACAAGACCCATCTGTAAAAGATCATAACTGATATGAACAGAAAAGTTATCCTAGAGGAGAGCCTTTTTATTTTCTTTTGTGGTTGCAATGGGAAACAGGAAAAGAATCCTAATGGCTTAAAACAGCAAGTTCACCATCTTGTGACAGTCATTTCTGAAGTCTCCTGGTTCTAGAAACTGTTCCACATTTGTGGTAAGTCCTGATAGCAAGGGCACAGTAACAGTGACCACGGCTCAACCAGTGCTAACTACCTGCTCAGAAAAGCCTTTAAAATGGCATCACTCACATTAAGTGGGTTGTTTACTGCCTGAGTTGGACCATAAGGTGATGCCCACTGGGTACATGTGGTTCCCCTCCCTGCTGCAGCAGGAGTGTTGTTTACCGGCTGTCCTGCGGAGACCCCAGGTGGCGTGATGGCTGTGGAATTGGCTGCTTGGCTGCTAGGAGCCACCAGTGCAAAAGCATCATCCAGCAGCGAGTGCATGGTTTGCCGAGCCTCTTCAATGGATGGCTGTGGTGGGATGTACTGGGAGACTGGGTGGGAAGGCAAGCCGGGAAACTTCCCCACATCAGCTGAAGATGACGTCTGAGGCTCAGGAGGCAAGTCTGGATCAGACTAGAAGAAATGGAAAGAAGGTGAAGGGCAGCCTGAGATATGATCTAACCAGTCAGCTTCCGAGCCCCTGCGGGCCTTAAGTCCAAGCAGCATTCTCTTTGCCAGAACCACAATGAGATAAATGGCACAAATGCCAGTGCCGGACACCCACCCCTTACTGTCCCCATTTCTGCATGCAAGTTGAAATCTAAACATGAGGAGAAACGTCTTTATGTTGAAGGTGACAGAGCACTGGAACAGGCTGCCCAGAGAGCTCCTGGAGTCTCTTTCTCTGGAGACATTCAAAACCCACCTGGACATGTTCCTGTGCAACTTGCTATAGGTGAACCTGCTCTGGTCTGGCAGGGGGGTTGAACTAGATGAACTCTAGAGGTCTCTTCCAACCCCTATCATTCAAGGTTTCTGTGATTCATTGTGACGTTACTCAGCCATAACAGAAATCTTATGGTTTGCAAGCACGTCATGAAGTCATGCAGAGAGTGTTTACTCCACCCAGAAAAAAACCCAATCAGCTCTGTCTACATCTTTGACTTCTCTGCAGATTTTGAAGTTTCAAGAAATTAATTCAGCCTTTAGCTTACAACTGACCATATCAGCAGTAATATTAAGCAATTACTACCTCTTTGAGAAACACACAAAGGGAGCTGTTAAGCAACTAAGTGATTAGCTGCATGGAACTTGGCCTTGGGTGCAACACCTGAAAAGGATTCATATAAATGCTTCATAGCAGCAATACCTGAGGCGTACATCTTCAAGTACTACCTGGGATCTTACCACACAGGCTTATTGTTCACCAGTAACAGGAACTTAAATGAACTTTGTAGCAGCAGACTTATCAAAGCTCATTCTTACCACTGCATGCAGATTGCAAAAAAGAGTTGTTAAGATGCAAAAGCCTCCACTTCATCAGGAACTTATCATTCTGAGTACTATCTCGCTACAGATGCCAAAGGGCCTGAACTTGCCGCGTGACACATCTTAATTAAACAGTTTCAGATGATAATTCATTCTGCTGCAGCACGACATTAAAATCATCACACTCTTGTTGGAAGGCAGAGGGAAATCACAGAAATTGCCACTGTACTCAATTTGACTGCGTATGCAGCTAATGGTGAAATTCTTACAAGTTATTAAACCAAGGTGCAAACTGTCCAGGGGTTTCCAATATTAGCATTAGGTTTAATGAAGTCTGCTCAGAAGAGGTTAAAGATGCCTAAACATAGTTTGTGAAACAGAGGCTCTCGAACCGAAGCACTGTCCAGTGTCTTTGCCTTTTTTTAGAAAGGAAGTAAAATTGACTTTTAAGACACTGTACTAGAATTGTTTCAAGTTAATGCACTACAAAGGCATATTTCTCTTTAATTAATAATTAATTCCCTCTGTGAGAGCAAAGGATGATATTTACTGTAACATATGAATATGTAACATCCAGCAAACTGGACTAGAGCAAAATTATGTGCAAGATATTGCAGAACATGCCAAGCACACTTCCATGAGCACAATACAGTGGCATTAATGAAAACAACTTTTTGTTTATTGGCTTCTGTAGTATCAAGGAATACTTGGCAGAACTTTACTGCTTAATACTGACAGGCCACCAGTGAAATCATCATTTCACTTTAATTTACATGCTAACTACATGTGACTGAAACAAGCCATACAGACCGTAGTCAGAAGGCCAAAAACCTCCCCATGTCAAAACTGTCATTACAAATACCAGAACACTCTTGTCATTCAAGAGACATACATACAATATATGCAGAATTATTGACTCCTGGAGGCCTTTTGTATGTTCCATCACTGTCAGTTGTGATTAACCTGTCCTTCTCTGCATCAATCGGGCTACCGTTTATCTGATGTCGCCGGCGCTGCTTGGGAGAACGTTTTGCACGAGAACTTAACAGAAAGAAAATAAAAAGCAGAGAGAGAAAAAAGAAAGAAGGTAATCACATTTCTTTCTGCAGTTTTTCTTCTCATTCCACTTAAGGTTGAACTACTCTGCTCATTCCCTCCAAGTCAACCTTGCTCAGCCCTGTTTCTCTTCCTCTTCCCAGTCTCATTAGCCTTGAACATATCTCCTCAAGCTTCTAATAACGCTTTCATTTGCGGCTCTCCAAATTGTCCCTTTCCTCCCTCAAACTCTCCCTCAACACCTCCCTTCTGCATTCATCTTTCAAAGTTGTCTGTGCTCCAGCCCAGTGCTTCTGCAGACCTCTCAGACCAGTATCTGACACATTTGCAGCTGCAGAACATACCACAGTGCCAACAAGCCTTTGCGCTTGGGATGTTGGGTTTAACCCAACCAAGCAATCCAGGTGAGGAACCCATGTAGCTGGGGAAAAGCTACTTGCTGTTAGCATGGAACCAGTTCACAGGGTGCCAGTGCTCCATGAACAAAGGACCAGTATTCATAAGCCCTAAACAGAGCCCAGGGAAAACTTTCTCTGAAAGTCTAAGGTCAGGAAGGCAGGCCTGTGAGGCTGACAAATATGCCTCATTACCCAGAGGGAATATATAAAAAGTTCTCTCTTTGATTTGTGACTTTGCCCTTAAAATTCAAAATCATCAGGCCTTATTTTGCACCTCTCCCCTTTTTCCTTATTTTGCACCTTTCCCCCCTTAATAAAAATATTATTTCTTGCAGTTTAGATTTTCTGTGTATCTTTTTTTAGTGCTTATATTGCAATTTTGATCCCTCCAAGCCACACAAGAATTATTCAAACAAATGACAGAGCAAACGCTAAATTGTTTCAAGAGACTTCTCATATATTTCAAGTTTATTTCTTGAGAATTCACCCCAGGGAACTTGTAAAATAATTTAAAAACAAAACATGCTGTCAAATACAGGAGTAAATAAAAATGTTTAGAACAATCCAAGCCTCTTCACACGGAGAAGTCAAATTCAACAAGGGATCCAAATGATTTTAAGCTCTGAAAGTTCAGAAGTATGGATTTGATGTACTTTGGACGCTGACTCTAAAGGAAAACTGTTCTTCCCATCTTTGAAATTCCTACCTTTTCCTGGGCTCTATGAAGACAGTAGGCACACTGCCTCCAGGGTCCAAGATCTTGTCAATCTGCATCTGTGCCTTGCGATATATTCTGTGCTGTTCTTTGGAGTCAACCACCACCACATCATCCACCACTGGAAATTCATAGTGGCCTTTGCGCTTGGCGCGAAGGCGAATCTTATTGCGATGATGCTCAATCTCAGATTTATGCCTCAGGGCTGTCTGTATCTTAAAGAAGGAGGGAGGGAAAAACATCAACTGGATTTTTTTATTTGTCATTTTTCTGAACAGAACTTTTTGCTGCTCTTTGGTAAAACTCTACTTCTCAGCTCGTTGCCTGCCCCGCCCCTCCCTCTGCCCCTCTCTCCCTCCAATCCCTGAAGGATTAAAGTCATGCCAAAAAATCTGTAAACACACATTCTTTCTAGGATATTTCACAGTACCACCACTGTCTCTGCAGGTGGATGTACTATTACACACGATGACTGCCAGCACAGCAGGTGCAATTAGAGAGAGGTGGCAGTTTGTTAACAAAAGGCAGGAGGAATATAAAAAACTCCTGCTGTCTGCCAGAAGTGACACTACTCTGAAAAAATAAGACTAACCAATACAGTCTACATCCAGCTTTGCTTGTCAAACAGAGATACATTTGATGAACAGCATTGAAGGCTGTCACCCATTTCCTTTAATGGCCTTCATCATGTAAGAAGCAAGAACTTAAAGAGCTAATTGAGCTCATAACTTGGAGCCTCTGCTGAGCATGAGGACACACCACAAGCTACACAGAAATGTAGCAGCAATACAAGGGCTCGGGTCCATAGCTGAACATGGTACCACCAGCTGTACATCTTGCAGGCTGAGATTTCATACCACTCTCCCTCCTTTTTTTTATTTATTTTCAAATTCCCTGGAGTGCATCTTATCATCTGGGGAAAGCTGTCACCACACTTTTAAGTCCTGGCCCAACACTCACTGAAAATATTCTTATCGATGGAAAAGCCTTGGGCACCAGGACCAAGTGACATCTGCTCTGCCTGTGCTGGACTAGTTCTGGACTATATCTGCATCAGCTTATTAACAACCAAATAAAAATGTATTTTTGTGTAGTCTATGATGAAAATTCCAGAAAAGCATAAATGGGACACAATCCAGACTTAGTCTTTATGTTTAAAGCTAGAATTGTATGTCTTGTGTTTATACGATCGAATTTCTGTTCTGCAGCCCCTCTTGCCTGTGTTTACTAGATATACCCATTTACCTCTCTTCCATAAGGTACTGAGAAACACAATATCTTAACCCAGGTAAGCTAAAGGCTTCAGAAATCTTCCATTCTGAATGACAAGTACACCCAGTACAAAACTCAGATGCAGGTACTGTCAGGCAGTGTACGATGTGGTACTCCTAATGCCCCAGGCAGGCTCATATTCCTCTTACAGTAACATGAGCCTCAGAGAAAGCAGGAAGTTTCTGTGTGTTTACTGTCAGATAAACACATCAGAAGTTGGAAGCAATGAACGTGCTGCAAATTCACACCCTAGAATGTCTTGAGATAACCTGTTTGTATAACCCACGCCCTGAGTTGCTGAAAAGTCAAAAGAATGATGTAGAATAAAAAACCAAGGTGGGCCAGACATTCCAATCTGCACGTTAATTAACACAACTCTCCTATGTCATGGCCTAGCAAAAAGATGGTACCATGAGGTAACCTGACCATCAAATTTGCTCCTCTCAGTGTTTTAAGTTTTAGTTTAGGCACTTCTTAAAACCAGGTCTGATTATCTCTCTGGACGGAAACAGGATTATTGCCGTAACTTATCAAAATTCAGCTCCTCAGGAACTAACACAGAACTTCTGATAATAAGAAACTGGATACTTTTCACTTCCCCCTTGGCTGGGCATACAGTCCTCCACAAACATTGAAAGCACTTTAAAAATACCTCTTTATTAATTTTGTTGGTCTCCGCTACTCGATCAGAAAGCACTGAGTTCTGAACTGGAGGTGCTGCCATTGGTTGCATGGCAATCAGCTGGATCTTGCTTGGGACACGTCTGCTGGCATCTGAGGAACGTGACATCCTATCCACGTGTTCAAAGATAGAGGCTGAGGAGTGCTGCTCATTTCCACTGCTGGTCTGAGGAGGTCCTAAATCAGCAGAACAAATACAGAGTAAAATAGTGCTGCTGGCCTTATCTAAGTCACGTATTAAGCTCTATGGATGCTATTCTACAAAACTATGCCATGTTTTCCATCTGTGTTTAATTTGCTCTATAGGCTTTCCAGCTGATTCACATTTAGTGTACAACAAGTTTACCCACTGGTTTGCAATTTATAAACATTTTTTCCACCCTATTTCCAGAAGGTGACCCATCATTCTTTACTTCTGTAAATCAACCTCTTGGCAGTTGCAAACCCCCAAAATCTCAATCTACTCTACTCCATAAAAAGCTGTTCAAATACGTACTGCTAATGATTCCTCTTATTAGTACTTAAAGAGATGCACATTCCTCAAATGGAAGTTCAAAGAGCAATAAAAGATGCCTCACTGCAAAGTGCAGTTCTTAAAGTGACAGAAGGAGTGATATCTGAACAAAAACCTCTTAGCAATACACAGAAAACACAGTGAGTTTTACAGACCTTTTACTGATTAAAGCTTTTAAAGGATGTTTTTCTTCCCTGTAACAGGATAAACAGTTCACGTGGTAATAAGCAAACTACGTAAATATTGCCATGTTGTAATTTGTTGAAAAGCCTAAATCAACTCAAATATGAACATCAAAAGACATTATGGAAACTGAAACACATTAAAGTTGTGGCCCTGTTCCTGCCAATAGTTTACAATTTCAACAGAAATGGGTCATCCCCCTCAAAAGACTTGAAATCCGTAGGATCACCCCAGTGGTTTGCAGTTAAGCACATAAGTATTTTTTTGCTGGAGCTAGGCCTATATCAGGAAATGTTATGTGGCTTGCAAAAGCTATTGAAGGCTTGCAAAGCAATTATTTGTCTTGTCCACATGGTAAGGCCACAACTTCTCTAACTGCTTTTCATCATGAAATATAAGCAATAAGAGATTAAGATTTGTGACTTCTTATGGAGTAACTCAATGGGGTAGAGGGAGATGGTTCCACATTCTTGCACAGACCTTTATTAGCAGGCTGTGGTTCTCAGATTCAAATCAGAAGGAGAATCTGATTTAATTTTGATACAGAANTTGAGAAAAAATTGGGAGGAAATTAGAAAAATGTGCCCAAATTGGATGACTATAATTTGTGTTAGTGAGAATTTTTTATTCTTCAATAGCTCAAAAGCAATTTTGTTTTTTAGACTCAGAAGACAAATCCTTCCATCCTTAAGATATAATTTCAGCTGCCCCAGCATCTTTATTCATATTTGTACTCAACTACCAGCTCTGGTTACTTACCCACTCTGTTTGCTCCTGACAACACAAAGGAAAAAGAAGAGACAACACAATAATTATTACAACTAATTCAGCTGGAATGGCAACTGGAAGAAACACAGCAGTAATATGATTGCATTTACTTTTGAACGAAATGCATGAACTTGGATCAAACTGCCAAGCCTCAGCTGCACAAAAGGGAGCTGAATCTGCCATTTAAGACAGAGAGCTCTCTGCAGACAGCGCCTCCAATTCTCAATGCTAAAAATAGTCCCCATGATTACCAGACTAGAGGGCACCAAATAGGGAAAAAGCATTATATTTGATCCAGTAAGGGCATGACAGGCAAAAAGGACACATCTTACACAATATCCTTTGCTGCCCTTGCCGGATAATTCAGATGCAGCAGTATCTAACACCTCTACACCAAAAGGGCACGTTAAACTTTACATAAAGGTTTTAAGCCAGATAGAAAACGAAGAGACAAAAATGGAGATGCCAGGGAATACGAAGTGAGAGAGCAGTAAATCAGGGCAACAGAACTGAAGTCAGATAGGTTGGAGCAACTCAAACCATCCTGAGATGAGCTCTGTCATAGCCTAATTGCTTTCCTATACATGCACTTGGGCATGAGTTTCGGTCCTTTGAACCAAGCTGAAGAACTAAAACCATATATACATGTAGCATCAATGCAGTGTCTTCTTTTTGTACTTTTTGTGTAAAGTACACACAGTATACACTACCTGCTGAATTATTTGGAAGTATAACTTCCTAGTCACGTTAGCAGATCCTATGCTTTCTTTTCTTACATGTTCATTACAAAGGAAAGCCTGTTCTACCACCCTTGGTCTTGCAGTAGTCCACATTATTGAAATTTAAGAATCATACACTATTGTAACTTTCTGCTTAGCAATCCAAGAGCTAGAAGTTTATAGTAAAGTATCTTACATACTCCTCAATCTTATTTCTTCAATGTAAGCAAAATCTGAAGACTGTCTGCTATAATCTGAATTTGACTGGCAGTAGCCATCAGTACTCATCTTTATCTCAGCTGGTATTTCACAGAGTACATGGATAAACATTCAATTTACTGAAGAAACTGCTCACAATGCAGTCAAAATTTTCTTCTTCTCAGTTTCTGCTGCCACCAAGGCCATGTGNAAAAAAAAAAAGGAAAAGAAAACAGTCACTGCTCTGATCAAAACAGTCCCTGCTCTGATCCATTTGCAACACGTGCTGATGATGAGGTACGGGATTCAGAAAAGGAGTGAATGCTATCTCGTGTAGAAAACCACAGCAGATGATTTGCTCCTTTGCTCCCCTTTTCTAGCACAGAAAGAAATGGTGCACTTTACAGCACATCACACTTTTGCACTGGAAAGCAATCTGGCCATAAGCTAAGCTAATTTTTCATATTTCTTGAATTTGATCAATGCATTGTCAAATACACACATTTATAAACGGTGTGCATCATTTGTAAATGTGGCTTTCCTATATATAGTGTAATTAAAAAGGAGGTAAACAGTTCCACTGAAGACCTCTGTGTCCCAAATGTCAAAAACCCTATCTCTTCTGTAACTATTTATATGATCTTTACCATTTATCTTCACAGCCTCTTCATGTATTTCTTGGAAACATGTGAAGTTTGCCACTCGGAGAGAGGCACAAGATACCTAGTTAGTATGACACTCTCAGAGTGATCCTGTAGCACAATGGATATCTAACTTCTGCATTGGTCTTTCCCGTTTTCCCCATACATCAGTCATTTTTTCCAGCCTTTCCAGTGTAACACAATTTCTCAAAGCTCACTGACCTCCAACATAAAATTTAAAGGGTATTTTGCATAGTACTTGGTTAGCAGTAACTTCAGAGCATTCACTCAGAACCTTTATNACATTTTCTCTAGGAAGGCTATTGTGTTTCAAAGCAAAGATCTGGTAACTAAAACCTCAAGCAAGGAGCAAGCCATCTAAATGCAAAAAGTTCTTAGTGTTTGTGTAGTCACAGTTACCCACACACTTTTAANTAACCTTTATAACTTCATCTGTAACCTTTTCTTTTGCATACATAAACAAGTGCTTGGCCGAGGCCTCTCAGCAGAAATGGTTCTTAAGCTCCTCCTGTAAAACTGTCCAAAACCCTCACAGCCAAATGTTGGTAAGGCTCTACAGTAACATCATATGTTACTATTTCGCAGAAAAGATGCAAAGGTACAAAAAAAATCCCATAAACTTCATCTTACCTTTAAATCCTCTTTGTGTACATACAGTGAATATGTCTATGAATACAAACCAAGAGGGAAG
>VZTM01017014.1:853-17286 GCA_013400555.1 Jacana jacana | reverse complement strand
CAACCACTCAAAGATGCAACAGGTGAGGTGGTGCACATCTGCATACACAGAACCACATGTCTAATCGGTATGTGCACTTCTTATAATATTATGAATTCCTAAGTAGTCAACCAGCTGTGGGAATAAGCATCATTACTAAGCAATATTGCATAACTGAATGTATTTTAAAATACATAAAAATCAAGTAAAACAGGACACTGAAATATCATGCTGTAGATAGAAAGCATGAAGATCTAATTACTGCACTGAAGAAAATGGAGCTGCATAAACCAGGAACATGACTAGAAATGTGATATATCAGAAAGATCTTTCTTGAGAGACAAAAATAGTGACTATAATAACTGAGAATGATTATAAGTCTTATGAGGACATTTTGGAGAGGAAACATGGAAGACAATCTAGGTAAAAATAGAAAGGCATGCATTGATGCACTGGGTATGCTATAATTATGAGTGGAATTTTCCTTAGTAGAAAGAAAAAAACAAAAGCAGTTCTTGATTACTCAATCCTTTGATAGCAAATTGTCACTTTTTTTCCTATCCATTTATACCTCGGTTCTGCAGCTGCAGCTGCGTCAAGAGGCATTCATTCTTTTTGTACTACACCTTTATTTTACTGGGAGATTTCATTTCAGTGGAAAATATATCAGCCTTAATATCTAGCACATTTATGCAGCAGCATAAAAAATATTCTAAGGATAGAAGCATAAGTTTGCTTTTTTGATAGAGTTTGTAAAAAGCCTACTATTGTGTCACTGTAATTAAAAGCAACCTGGAAAATGAAAACATAGTCCTACTTCTCAAAAACACAAGTATTTACAGAAAGTAAAAAGAAGTTATGAACGCAGTACCAAAAACATTTAGCACATGTTAAATTGCAGGCACTACAAATAGTCCCAGTGATTTTTGTGTGGCTACTTAGGTACTTGCTGTGTTGCAGCTACAGTTTAAGAATCGCAAAAACACATCAAAACCAGAGGACTGTTCTCTCGTGGGTTTAAAGAGGCATAGTTCCATGCAAATCAATAAAGCTGTGAATGCTGCATCAGTTAAAATGAGAACTTGACATATTTAGACAGAAAGACAGTTGATTACAAAACTGCTTTTTAAATGTGTTGCCTTACCCCACTGGGAACAATTACACAAGCAGGGTCCTGATGCCAACTGAGTAGCTAGAGACGCATCACAATAAATAGGCTTCAAGCTACAAACAACGATGACCCAATCTTGAACCCAGGACAGCCATTCCTATGAAGTCAATGTTGTGACCGAAGCAGAAGAACAGAGCAACAAGATATTAGGAAGGGTTTGCATAGGCAGCAGAGAGCAAGAAACTAGCATCTCCCAAGTAAACAGAATAAGAAGAGATCAGAAAGGCTAAGAGATACAACAGGATGTTTATGGTACTCAAATCTCTCTTAAAAACAGCAGAATAAAAAGGTTCTCTCTGGTCCAAATACTGCAATGAGCAAAGAGAGAGAAGATCACCGTGTCTGCATCAAACTTCAATCAACCTAGGCTGAGCTTTTACATACACAGTGGTTTGTCAGTAAAAACTGTCCAAAAACAACAAAAACAAAAAGAAAGAGTAACTATATGGGACAGAGGGCAGCAAGTTAAAAGTAAAGAAAGAGTTATGTAACCACATTTTAAAAATTTGATACTAAAAGACAATTTAATTTCACAGTGGAAAGCACACCACCTAGAGACAAACCAAAGGAAGGAACTATATATTAAATAAGACAACTGTGCTGCAAAGTTGGTAAAAAGAACAAATGAGGCTCCCTGAAGACAATTCCATGAAGTTACCAGTTCGCACAAACAATATGAGAATGAAAAATGGGTAAAAATATTCATTGTGCACAAAGAAAAACAGTTAGAAAATATGATTCAACTCTCAAGACAGGATTATGTTATTGCTAAAACAAATTCTGGGCAAGTGTGATCTATGTATCCTCACTCAGGCTTCTGAAAAGCCTGACAAGCAGTCATTAAGTTCAGAGCTCTAGGTTTTCACAGTACCTCACGTGACACAACACACAAATCTGAAAAGGGACCCTGTAACTACTCAGCACAAAAACAGGAGGAAGTATCCGCCCTTTCTCAATTATTTTCTCTGTGTCAGGAATATGATCTGAAACACTGGGAAGAAAGTCATTGTATTCTACTTGTGAAAAAGCTTCAGAAGGAATGCAAATCACACTTACCCTTTAACAGCAAGAATTCCACTGGAACTATAATTAAATGCAGAAAAAGCAAGATAAATCTGCTATTGCTACCAGGAAAAGCTCAAATACCATCACAAAAATAACAATAAAACATAAAAGAGGACACGAGCCTTCTAATAATGGAACAGCCTTTAAACAGAGGGGGAAATATGTACAATTTGCTGTAAATTATAGCCCTGATAGAATACTGCCCAGTAAGTAACGTTGAGTGGCTGCTACAACAGGCATAAATCCTCCAGAAGTGCCCAGTACTCCAGCACTGCCAATCACAGGGAGGCAGCCTGAAAAAAAACATTACTGGAACAGTCACTGCAGATTGCTTGTGCTGAAGCAATCCAAATGAATTCAAAAGCAGTAACAGCCTTGATCTGTGCTTGCCCTACTACTAACAGTCCAGGTTAACACATAAGGGTGTCAAGAAGTTTTGGCACATTGGGGTGTTTTTTTCATTTTTTGTTGTTGAGGTTTTTTTGTTTGGTTGGGTTTTGTTTCATTGTGATTTGTTATATAGTATTGCAGCAGCATCTAGAAGTATCATTAGAGCTTATAGCTCCATTAGACTTGCAGAGCAAAACATTCACAAAGAAATAGTTCCATGCAGAGTTGATTTAAATGGGGGGAGGTAACTCCTGTGAAAAATGTCATAAAAGCAGTTCCAAAAAATAGGCACAATAGGTCTTCAAAAGATTTCAGATCTTCATTTAAAAGTTACAGTTTTCATTTTTGGGTGAAGTACATGATAAATACATGTAGACTTCTACAAAACATTTTAAGTATGCTGAAAGCACTTCTATTTATTGAATTAAATTCCATGCTTAATCACTACCCAGAAAATTCCTATCTCATTTAACACAAGATATAATTACAGAATAGAAGAAACACTAAGGAGGCACACAGAAATTAATAGCATAGTTATAGAAAGTACCAAATTAAGTTGGTACTTAATCATCTTTTGAGGAATCTGTATTTTAATTTTACCTTGTTGCAGCCTAGGGTTCCCTTAAACTGCCACTTTACAGCCTTTCAATAGCTGTATTGTATTCAGCCATTGAAATGAGCACATAAAACTTTCTGAAAGTTTTAAAAGATCCATGCTGCAATCAGTTTTGTGACTCAAAAATTCTAAGGCCAAAAGCTTTGAAGACTAAACAGTATGACCAATCTGATCCTCTAACTATGCTAACATAGTTCTCTGCATTATAGAACAAAAAAAAAAGTAATAGTGAAGAATACTGATAGATTAAATTCTTTATATTCAGTCTAGTAACTCAGCCATTGTCCACCAGAGAGAACACACATTCCGTCATATCAGAAAATCGCAAAAGTCTATTCCATTAATCTGTAGTCTTAGAGAGAATTTAAACCATTTTATCTTATTCCAAATTGTGCCAGAAGTAAGTTGCAGAAAAACTCAGATAAATTTGCTCATCAATGTCATCTGTTCCCTATAATCCTTCCATCAGGGCCCGGAGTGCCCCAACAGCCTTTGAATACCCTGACCAACCTCACCTTGGACCTGAGGCCACCTAGCTGCTGCCCAAGGGCCCAGATACCTTGTGGTGGGACTGCGTCGTGGTCAATAAGGGCACTGTCCAGCAGTCCTTCTTGGCTCCTGACTCATCCTACCTCATGGGACAGTCCACACCTCTGCTCCCAGACACAGGTTCCCCAAAGCAAAACTTATCTCCTTGGGACGGGGGAAGGCAGAGGACAGTACTACCCGTATTATTTCATCTCAGTAGCCAAGATACCAATTAAAAGCTATTAACAGGACTCCCTCTTTCACAACTACAGTAATTTCCTTAAAAAAAGTTTAATTAGAAGGGGAAGAAGGCAGACTTTTAACTTGCTGGCTACTTGTCCGATCCTCGACTTAAAAACATTAAAGACAGCAAGTTGGAAATAACCAGTGAACAATCAAGGCCTGCCAGAGACAACACTGAGTCAGACACCCACTTCTCAAAGATGAGAACTGGTGCACCTCTGCCAACTATGGCAATGATGAGGCAGCATCAAGAGGGAAAGCTGGCCTTCGCTCACACTCATCATGGCAGTACAACAGAACTAATTAAATAACAGTAAAATATTTGAGAAATAAGCTAATGCTTCAGTGATTTCATGACAAGTGATAAGACTGAAAACCCAAATTATTAGTTGAATTTGGTCCAAGTGTCAGGCAGAATGTTCTTTATCTCCAGCAATTTCTTCAGGCTGAAACTCTTACAAATTTTAATAGAATATATTGCTACACTACTCTGTGAACACACCTGTGAAAATATTTTATTTTCCAGACCCATTCAGAGATAACTCTAGAGTACAAAGCAGTAACATTTAGAGAATGTGAGATAAGCAAAACTTGGAGAAGAATGAAAAAAAATCTCTATATAGGATTAAACCCATCTCTAAAAATAGAAGGTGAGATGGAAGCACTATCAGTGTATAACAGTACCCATTTTGGTACTCAAATTACCATCAAATTGTGTTCCTGAATTAAAGCATTGGTTGGTTTGTTGGGTTTTTTTATCATCCCCAAGCATGACAAAGTACTGAAATGTGATATTTGGACCGAGTCTCCAGAGACTCTGAAATGGTTGTCCCCTCTTACATTGTAGTCTTCCAGTCATTTGACGTCCACACTAGTTCTCAAGGTTCATGCAATTAAAATTTCAATATCACCGTTTTCCTGATAATTATTTCACACAAAAAAAAAAAAGAAAAAAAAATTAAAACTGAGGAAACCGACCACTGATGGGATGCTTTTATGGTGCAGACATTACAGAACACACACTTCTGCAGGACAGTGATGATGAGAAATAAGGAGCTTAAGACATTATCTTTCATTGCAGCACAAAATGCTGGAATTATGGTAATCGTGGTTTAAATAAGTAACATATTTTTTTCCACCCCATTTCATCACTCGGAAAATAATTTGGTCTTCTGTGATGTAACCACAATGGAAATGGTAAAAGTGACAGAAATACAACTTTCCTGCAGAGCTAAGAGCTAAGCTAAGCTATCAGAAAGAAAGCCTACATTTGGAAATGAGTATGGGCTTTTCTGGAGGGTTCTTTTCACCAGACATCAAGTCATTTTATTTATTTTTGTTGCTTGGTTTGAAAGTTTCTCTCACTGCAGTTTCCCCTTTCAGAGACATTTTAATAAAAAAACCCCAACATTTAACAGAAAGCAAACTAATCGCTTGATAATGACCCTTTAAATGCCCAGATTAACCTTAATGGCTTTGAATGGAATTTTAATGAGTTATTCTGAGTATAACTAATTATTTGCTATTTATATGCACAGACATGGACAGAGTGTTTTTGATTAAATGAAATTTTAGCACAAGATACTGTTTTACACCACATTCTTTGCACAGAGATACACCATAGGAGGCATACAAACATATATATTCACATAAACTTGTGCTCTGGCTTCATAAGCCTGTCTAATGGCATGGTTTGGAAGAGGGGACTCATATTCAAGTCCATGCTCTACCTGACTCCAGATAATGCAAGATAAACTGCTCTGAGTCAAGAAGAATAGAGATTGAGATCTAGACCTCCCATGTTTCATGCTAATGCTCTATACATGACAGGCATACTGGTGAGACACATGCATACTTCCCAAAATCAAAAGCTGAAATTCTGACTTTGATAAGCCAATTTCAGGAAAATGGGCAAAACATTTAATACTATTTTGGCCAGAAATTAAAAAACAACTTTAAACATCAGAAGATCCCGAAAAAATAGATGTATGAAGTGTAGATTTGCAAAAGTGTGTTACTATGAAAAAATACTTTTTATCTTCTTGGGGAAGGAGGTAAACAAGTCATACTTGCCAAAGCCCTAACTTATTTAGTTTATCAGTCAATTGCCAAGTTAATGAAATGGGAGTTTTGCTTTTGCTTTTCATGTGGCCTTGTTTTTTTAAAGGGGTAGTCAAGCAATGCTTCTTTCATAACTCTTCAGTCCAATCTCTGCAACTCCTAGGGTATAAAGATTGAAGCAAGAGAATACTACTAATAAAATTTACAAAGAACAGAGAGGAAAAAAAAGACAGCATTAAAAGTTGTCTTACAAGCCTGTGAATGAGCTGAAAAACTGCAGATGTTTGGAAAAACTGTCTTCCTTCACAGGTCCATAAAACCAACTCTCATACATGCTATAGCATAGTATAAAGTTGGAAAGAAGTACTAGTACACTTGAGTTTGACCTTGAATATTAACATACCTTCCAGACTGAACTGTTAAATGAACCTCATCCATCTCCATTACAGCTACTCTATAACTACTTTTCAAAATGTTTTAAATAAGGCTGCATGAAACCGCCTTTGACTGACAGCATGTTACCTAGCTATCACAGAACTTCAGGATATAATACCAAAAAACTTTGCAGATAATCACTAAGTTCTACTTTCATAGATCTAATTTGGATAGTTTACTCATTTTATGGTACTTTTCTCATTAAAAAAAAAAAAGTGTAATATCTCACATTATATCTGCCATCTGAAATGTTCGCATACAAACACTAGAAGATCTGAAATTTACTTAAGATATCTAGGAGAAAGTCACTTTTTTTCCCATTTCCCATGTGATAAAATAAAGGTTCTTACATATCAAAGTATAGTACAAGAAGTTTTTAAGTCAAATTTAGGAACATTAATAAATAGCTATTTCTATATATTAATAAATAGTTATTTCTTTATCAGTAAGAGAGACTCAACAAACTAAAAAGAAAAAAACCCAAACAAACAGAAACCAAAACAAAAACCCAAACAAACAAACAAAACCACAGGGGTTATCTTACAGGATTTCAGCAAATATGTATGAAATCTGGGAATCTAGGACAAAACACCATCTCTTCTGGCAAAGCTGACAGTTGTGTTAATGAAAAGAGCATTTTGCTTTGCTTTCTGGCAGACATCTCCTTCCGTGTATTTTCTAACAATGAAGAAACCAGAAATGGCTGTCAGCCATGGCCATGCATACCCTTTCCTCTTCAAAGCCCTTTGTTGAAATTATTTTAAAAAAACTGAAGTGTTCCATTTTGATTTGCTACAGTGACCAGACACATCAGCAATTTCAGTGTCAGTGCAAGTTTTACTTCATTGCTGCACTACTTTTAACTTTCTGTTAAAGGAATTCAAATTCTTTACATTTTTTTAATAATTTGGGTTATTTTTACAACATTCATATGAACAGCTTCAAAATCCTGTAATCGTTTCACTTTTTATCATTAGAAAAATTAGAAAATATTCTAATGCAAAACTTACTTTTCTGTGAGTTACATAATTATTTTTTTTAAACAAAAATGGTTTGTTTATGTGACTATCAATCTATCAATTCCTTTGTCTTTTCCTATTTATAAAATATTAAATTGATAAATGAAAAAAATACAAATATAAAATATGCTCCTGGCTACACAGAGCTCCAGTTTAAGTAGCTCTAATAAAATTCTTGAATTGACTAAAATAACAAAAGAACTCAAGACAAGTTTTTGAAAGCTTTGTAAGTCTGGTTCATACAGTTCTCTAGAACAAGAAGGTTATAAAAAAGAAATTTCTTATACCTTTACTTAGCTAAAAAAAAAAGGAAAACATGTTTAAAAATCAACTTAAATAAGTCCTTTATAATAAATATCAACAGATTTCCCCCAAGAAGCAGTATTTGCTACTGCATTGGTATGTTATACTTCTCAGACTGCAAAGATAACTTCACTCTCAAAAGTTCACTGAACAAATGTCTGTACAGAAATTCTTTCTTCTTTTCAAATAATTAAAAGGCTGGTAAACATTCTTCCCTTTGCCTGACTGACAAGTTCATGATCTGCATTTCACAGACAGTCTGAAGAAACCTGAAGCTGACAGAAGACTTGGAATATAAATCACCATCATTAAGGGGTTTTGCCAAATATATAAATTCAAGTCATGAGGATTTTGGCAAAGAGTGAAGCATTTGTCATTTAAGTACATCATAACCCTTTTGTGGGTGATACTGTGTGACACACAACAATACGGTATGCCCAAATGATAAAACGTCATCTCTTCACTGAACAAGTACACACGTATTGTCACCTTGCTAAGCTGCAATCACTTCATATCTCTATGATAAAAGGAAGCATATAATTGGTGTGACGTAAATAGAAAAAATGTCCACATGCATTACATGCTTACAAGCAGAAAAGGGAAAGTTAGCTGACCCTTGGGACTAGAAGCAAACTGCTTTATTTCACTCTCATTCCTCTCATCTTCCCATTTCACCCCAATACTTGGATTTCTCAGTATTAAGCATTTTCTTTCTTTCCTCAAAAGGAAGATCAGAGATAACATTGGTGTGTCACTTGATGAGGTCAGTCACCTCATAAATCAGGATGTAGACAAATCAGGTGTTTGGCACCTTTTTTGGTTTTGCCTTTAAGACCAATGATGGGCCCTGGGACCCCCAAAACCTTGTGTTGGAAGACCATAACTGGGGAGAAGATAAACTCCCAGACAATTCTGAACTTAAAATGTACATTAAGCAAGTTTGCCGATGATACTAAACTAGGAGGAGTTGTGGACTCCCTTGAGGGTAGAAAGCTCTTACAGGGAGATTTGGACAGGTTAGAAAGCTGGGCAATCACCAACCTTATGAAGTTTAGCAAGAGCACATGCAGGATTCTCCACCTGTAACAGGGCAACCCTGGTTATATGCACAAATGAAAACAGTGTGCCCTGGCTGCCAAAAGAGCCAACAATGTCCTCGGGTGCATCAAGCACAGCATAGCTAGCCAGTCAAGGGAGGTAACTGTCTCACTCTACACTGCACTGGTGCAGTCCCATCTCAACTACTGTGTGCAGTTGTGGGCATCTCATTACAAGAAGGACACCAATCTATTAGAGTGTGTCCAGAGGAGGGCGACCAAGATGGTGAAAGGTCTCAAGGGCAAGACTTACTAGGAATGGCTGAGGTCACCTGGTTTGTTCAGTTTGGAGAAGGCTGAAGGATGACTTCATGGCAGTCTACTTCCTGAAAGG
This sequence comes from Jacana jacana, assembly GCA_013400555.1. Taxonomy (NCBI): domain Eukaryota; kingdom Metazoa; phylum Chordata; class Aves; order Charadriiformes; family Jacanidae; genus Jacana; species Jacana jacana. Next base: position 8,045 of record VZTM01017014.1, on the reverse strand, counting down.
GGGCAGCAGAGGGGGAGGTAGTGACCTCTCTCTGGTGACCACCAACAGGACATGAGGAAATTGGCTATACATAGAGTAGTATGTGACCTGATATTAATAACAATATAAATAGCTGATTAGGGCTTCTAGTTTCCTTTTCAGTAAAGGAAATCTGAGCCTTTTCCATTTGCAATTCTTCCAAACCAACAATATAGTATAACTTGAACTCAAAAAGCTGGATACTTAGAAAAAGTTGCAATTCTTCTGTACCAACATTTGCAGGGCTATAATACTGCTACTTACCACAGGCTTCCCATACAGCAAATAGCAGTACAAAGTGCTATTAACATCAGTTCCAATTTCATGCTTAATTTATGAAATCTTCATTTAAATCACCTTGTCATCAGAGTATTAGAAATTCAAAATAATTTGTGCTATTTTTTAAGTTCAATTTAAATTAAGCATATCTTTGGTAAGCAGATCAGAGGACTCTGTGGGGTTGGAGCCAGGGGAGTGTTGTTTTGTTTTGGTTTTTCAAAACACTTATTACTATCATCTCACAATTTCAGCAGATCAGTCCGTGAGGAAGGGCATCTGAAAATCATGACACAGCAAAGATGAAAGTAATTTAACAGCAGCCACAAAAGATTCCATACTAAGTAAGAATGTTTAAAGCATAAGTAGAATAAATAGAAGAAATAGCTTAAGTATACATGCTGTGATAGGTATATTTTGCTTCTTGTTCTCAGAGTCTATGACTGCAAGAGAAGTTGCAACAGGCTCAAGGTGTAGAACAAACTTAAGTCTGCAGGAAAACAGTAGCATTGCCAAAAGCTAGTACAGACAAAACTTTCCATAGATGACAGTAAAAATACCTTGTTCAGGTTTGATGGAAAGCATTTTCATCCACTAGAGATCCATAGCCTAGATTTCCCTCCCCTGAGAAAGGTATAGATTTGTTAAAGAGCTGACTGGCACCTGTTCTACTCTTGTAAAACATGAATTGAGGAAAAGAAGTTTCTGTTGTTTATGGAAGAGCGTAGCATTCACCTATGAAATAAAAAAGTTGGCTTTGACTTTCCCCTCAGAATGGGAAATCTCATATTCAAGTCTTCCGTTTTCCCAGAGAACATATTAACAAGCAAGCTGGAAACTATTCTACAACATCCAGCAAAAGTTACACTACTGTAAAAAGAGTAATTCAAGACTTCTTAGCACAGTTAGAAGGATCATATGACAGAGTGCAACTCAGTGTCTCATTAATGATTTTTACATTTGTGGTAGAAGTTTTACTGAATAAAAACTCAAGATCCTCTTCTCAGATGGATTCTCTACTGAGCGGAATACAAAAATATCACATATTTTCTTGATAGCATAGATAGAATTACATACGCCTTGAAACCTGCTCACCATATACTTGGACAAAAGAATAACAATTCCATTTGTTTCTAATGCTCAACTGGTCAAAACTGAGGAAGTTTTAGTCATACTAGAGAACTTTCAATTATAAAAGCAAAACAAAACCAGACTCCACACACCACAAGCAGGCACTTGCAAGCATTTTCAAAACTGTAATTTGAATGTGAATTTAACAAAACTGATGCCTAATCTTTTGGGAGCAGGAATAAGATTCAGGCTTTTACTCTAGAGCATTGAACATGTATAAGTAGAAGACAGCCACAGAAAGACAAAAAGATCGCAAAATTCGGAATGTTTCAGTATGCTGCAGCCTTCCACTGTTAATCTTCTGACAGGGGTTTGGTACTTTAAGGGATTAAAGGTCAAATATGTCCTAAAGCATTTAGCAGGAACAGAGACAGGTCAGACACGAAGCACGCAAATTACATTTTTTACTTCTGTAGTCTCATTTTCAACATGCAATGCTACAGGCAAACAGCAATGGCATTTTTCCAAACGCCTACCCATTAAACACAATCCTCCTCCAGTGTAAATTTAGGTGGCACCAAACTGACATCCTCAATTGCTAAAACATCTCCTTTCTCCTTCCCTACCACAGCTCCAAACTTGAAATTGTTCCACAATATTTGTTATCATATGGATAATGGTATTCTTTCTCTGCCAATGTGATTAAAAATATTTTTAGGATAAGTTTTTGGAACATGTGAAATAACCCACATCTCACCATTGAAGCAACAGCTCTACATGGAGTGGAGACTGAACTGTTCTCTCAACCCCTCACAATTAGCAGCTCCAATGCATTATATCCTTAACTTGTTGAATACCTACCAAAATGCAAACCAGCACTGTAAAGATCATCGTTTGACATTAGACCAGACACAGATCTCCTAGAGAGGTAATACAACAGGAAGTTCATTTAAGTATCTTCCCCAATTAAATGTTCTTACCTCAGGTGATTAGGTAACTGCCTGAGTAGTAAAGATATCCAGGAGAGTAATCAAAAAATTGGACTAACAAGGAGACAAATACTAGCATTTTTTAATGGAAAGTTAATTTCAAACCAGCTGTTATTTCAGCAAAATCTATAAAAAGTCGATGCTATTAAACTAAAGGAAAATATTTGGCATTACATATGCTCAAAATTTTCACATTGCTTGTCACAGTAACATCCTTGATAAATAACTGTATGAATCTGAGTCAAGCTCAGTCTACTGTCCCTGAGGAACTAGAGGCTCATTACCAATATCATTATCTAAAACTAATTAGTAGTTGGTGATTGTAGCCTGCTGGCACTAGGAAGCTGATTAACATTCCTCAGAAACAAACAGGGCTGGGTTGAGGGAGGAGAAGGGTATTTTCTTTTGCCTCAGCCTCAAATAGCAGAAAGGGAATTGAATAATGAACTATTTATACCTGTGCACATTACAGCTCAGTTTCTTTCATTAATGTATAAAGCATGATAATATTGGATGTGCTTCAGGTATTTTCATTGCTTGACATACACAGAGTTCTGAATTTTTTTTCTGGTTAGATGACAGAAATAGAAATCTTGAAGTGCAATTAAATATTTTATTACCATTGTTTAATTAAATAAATACTGGGTTAACTCGTCAAAGCAGATTTCACTGGCATGCTAGAACAGCAGTCTCATTTTTCTTCATGAATGTAATCTGTGCCTAAATACTGTGATGATTAGTATAATTACTTTAAATAGTACTGGGTGCATTTAGGGGAGACGGATGGACCAATTACCGACTATTCCATGGAAAATAGTTCATTTCATTTCCCTAATACTATTCTATGTAACCATTTTCTCCTTTTTTAACTGAAGAATGGGTTCATTTAAAAAATCCTAAACTGAAGTTTAGATCAAACTTAAGTTCCATATCAGAACTGAGCTTGCAGTGTGACCTAAGTCTCAGTGTCTTATTTAGTGGGTACAGTAAGAGTCTGGTTTGCAAGTGAACTTTCAAAATTTTATATATCTGTATTAAAAAAATTTCCTTTTACTACTATCCAGTCACCTTGTACAACGTGTGCTACTAAAAATGATTTATGCCCAACATAAATCCTGACCATAGTAAAAGATGAGATGAGCAGGAAGAGTTGAAGTTTTATTTGTATTTCTGTTGATTTCTAAATGCTGATAAATATATATCTATGCATATATATTAATATACACAGATACAAATAAATAGTGTATGGAGAGAAACATTTGTCGACTTTGCTGCCAACAATGCAGTGTTTTTTTAAAAAAACACTTTTTTTGGTTAATATTCTGAAGCACTAGATTTAATCACTGTGACGCAGACGGGAGGCGTCAACGCTCAACAGCACACTGCAGCAAGCGCATTACTGACCTCCAGTGGATCATAGAATCATAGAATGATGGAATGGTTAGAGTTGGAAGGGACCTTAAGCATCATCGAGTTCCAACCCCCCTGCCATGAGCAGGGACACCTCCCACTAGAGCACGTTGCTCAAAGCCCCATCCCCCCTGTCCTTAAAGACTTCCAGGGATGAGGCATCCTTAACTTCCCTGGGCAACCTTCCCAGTGCCTCATCACTCTCACTATCACCAAAATTTTTTAAGGTTTCTGAGATTCTTCTTTAGCTTAAATATTTTCTTTCATTTGAAATAGGAGGATGTGAGATTAGCCCTCTACTTTTATGAAAACTAGCTTTCATGAAACCCTAAGTACACAAAATATGCTGCACTGGCATTATAAAGTATACTCAGTTTTTGACAAAAAAAAAAAACAAACTTAAGAAATAACATGGTACAAATTAAAGGACAAGTAGCATACTGTATCTAAAATTAAAGTCTATATTTTTGCTGTTTCTCAAATATAAGTATGAGAAATTTTGTTCATTTTTTCATAGCAAGATTAATTACAGTTCTCACGTGCAACATTCAAAGCATGCGTCGGTGCAAAAAATACACAACTCGCACAAAATATATGTACAAAGTAGTTAATAACTACTAAATAACACTAAACTGGACTATGTACGTAACAGTAGAACAAAATGAAAATGGCTACGTTTCTTAAGCTTTGGAGTTTAATGCAGGTATTTATAAGGCTGCATTGATAATGCTCAAACTCAAAAGGAATGCTGACAGTTCATATACAGCAACTGAAAAAATTACATAGATCCTTCTGATTAGAGTAATATTCTGTAACAAGATTTACACCTTTCGTATAAATACATGTCTGAATATTACAGAATTTTCCAGTAGAAATTGGAGTGTGTGCATTTGATGATTCTAGCCTAGGTTAGGAGGACATCATGTGGCAGAATAACATAGAACAGACTTGTAATTTTCCCATGCTCAAAAAAACCCCTCCTCGCCTACAGCTGCTACCCTTTGCAGCCAAATATATTAAATACTGTTGATTGACTCTGTGAATGTAGAAGCAATGCACAATATATTATAGTTAGATAAAAGAATGGATTATTAAGATGATATGTAATTCTGTCGCAAAAGTGTGGATGAACAATTGGACTCAAAGGAGGTTGCTCAGTTACTAAGCCATAAACAGCCATTTTAAAATTTTTGAAGTACACAGTCCCCTTTATAGGATTAACTTTCACCCTCCTTACACCCTTAGATCAAATTGTCTTTGCCAGAGCTGTACCAATAGCAGTAATCTGTCCATTTGTGACCTGAATGCATCAATAAGCAACTCTAAGGAGTATATGAAAGAGCCCCACCCTATCCTCTCAGTCAAATCTCTGAACAACTCCATGATGACTAGCGCATAAATGAAAAAATGTATTTCTGGAACTATATGTTTTATGTTGCATTTCTCAAAAAAATTCTGTATTACTTCCCTTGACAGAAGCCATTAATACATCCTTAAAATATCAGATGAAGATGGAATCTACTTACACCTTAATTATAAAAACTAAAATGAAAGCAATCCACTTTAGTTATAATACTAGTCATACATTGTGGAGTCAATTCAGATTGTTCTGGTATCAGACCGGGAAATCAGATACAACTGGAATAACAGGGAACAATTTAATAGCATGGCTAAGGATGGACAAACATCTACATGTTTAGAATTTAATTTCAGATAATCGCTGAAGACAATGGAAGTTCTGAATCGGAATAAAAGCTGGGAAACACAAATGTTAAAGATTTTCCCCTTTCCTCTTTCTGACCAAAAGACATAAGCTTAGCTCATACTATTTCACAAAATCATACAATCATTCCTGAAGCATTTTTTTTCACTAGAGATATTAATATTACTTTTCAATGCATTCTGAAATTAAATCCTCCCTATGGGTGATATGCTTTCTCTAATGCTGACTTCAAACACACAATTGAGATGTCCTGAAATAGTTCTATTTACAAGGCTTTTACAGTCCTTCTCAGCCTGTAATACTCAGAAAAGCCAAGGATTTCTTTCCCTACTGTAGTATCACTTAGCAACCTGGATTTTCCATTCTATTCCTACATTCTTTACAGAATACCTACTGACAAAATAAGTTTGTGCATTCCTGGAACTCACCTCAGTGAGCACTCTTAGACCTAACTTAAACAAAGCTTTAAACAGACTTCCCCAGAACAGTTTTGGCAACCCAAGAAACTGCACATCAAGTCTGCATGCTGGGAAACCACCTTTCAAGCACAGGCTGACTAGCCATGAAGGCTAGGCAAAGAAATCGGGTTTGTAATCAGTGGGGTCACAGAACAGCATTCTGGCAGGAGTAACTGGAAAGAAACAAACACCTACACACCACATTTTCATGTGTATACCCTGCATCTTATCAGCTGAAAAAAGCTGACTTAGCAGTAGTGCTGTTAGAGGAGGGAAAATTTATTATGAAGAGAGGCCTTCTTTGGTAGCAATGAGCAGAGCTGAGGCCCCTGAGGTTCATGAACAGCATTTTTAAATATGTAGGATATCTCACTATAGGTGAGGTGAGTGAAGTAGTTTGAAGACTGAGTTTGGTTGTTTTTAATGGGATTGATGCGATATGATGCCTGCTGCAGCAGAGAGGTGGATTCTATGATGAAGAGTCACTTCCAGTCTCACTTTTCTGTTCTACAGGTAGAGATTGGAAAAGTACTGGGAAAATAACAGCAGCAACTCACACCAAGGCCATAGCTGTTCATTGCCTTGGCCAGAATCAAACTTAAATACAAAGGAAAAGAAACCTGCTTTTCAGGTTTTTCCCCTGACAAAGAAAAAAGGAAAACTGCACGGCTAAAGCTACACCGCATAAAACAGGTCACCAAGTCCCCTAGTGGCTGTATCATGTAAAACTCATAACTAACTCCAAAAAAATATATATAGTCCTTACCTGCTTTCATCAAACCTGCTGTTGAATAGTCAACAATATCAAGTTTTTCTTCTGTCCTTCTCCCTTAATCTCTTCTACTTTATCTGCTTTTCCTTTTTCCTAGGCGAATACATCAATAGACACAATATTAAAAAAAAAAGAATCATTATCAATTAAAGCTCATTGGTGTTGCACAGAAGGCTTCAATTTGAGCAACAGACTCCTCCAGATTTATTTAAGTGAAGCCACAGGATTACAGAAAACATACCACCACAGCATTATTTTATCTCAGTGAATGGGGGGAGGAAAAGGGGTGTATTTACAAACAAACATTGTGTTTTAGGAATCCTGAAGGAACACTTCCCAAGGTCTATCTACCAAATACTCACTGTGAGGGACAGAGAAATCTCTGCATGCCAGCAAGGGAGCTTAGACAATAGGATTCTAGTCTCACCTGCTCTCATCAATTCTGTCTGGTAATAACAGTAGGAAAAATGCAAAA
>VZTM01017011.1:0-11251 GCA_013400555.1 Jacana jacana | reverse complement strand
AAAAGCCTAGGATGCTATCTGTTCTATGTAGACCCTGTTCCAGAACAAACAGACCATGACAGCTTTTATCCCAGGTTTTAACTTATCTCATTAATGAGAAGAGCTTGACTAACTGGAAGTCAAACTTCCCACTTACTTTTCTTTACATATCGCCTTTCTAATTAATTTCTAGATTTTCACAGCATTTCTTATTTGCATTATTTAAAATGGCAAAATAATGTATTTAATTGGACAAGTGTCTTTCCTAATATACCATGTGATGTGATTCTCATAGTTCAACAATGTTTAACAAGAAAAGATCTGCTCATTTCTGCAAATCCCCTGTTATCTAAGACCTTGATTAGACAAAATGTTTCTGAGAAATTCAGCAATCTAATTAGCCTGTTTGATTAGTTGAAGTAAAATGAACTCTCCAAAATTATTAAATCACCATCTACTTTTCCATATATTAATTTGCTGTAAGTACAGAAAACCTGCTGAATACCTAACGGAATACTTCCGAGTGCAGAAAAAGAATGGCAAATCTCTGAATAACTTGTCCAAGTTAAAACACCAGTGACAACAAGTTCATACCCTTTTTAAGTCAGAGAGTAAAAGGAGATTCCTGTCACATAAGGATTAGGGACAGACTGAAGCCTGGAACACTTGTACCCTCAGCTCTTCACTTCACCTCACAAAGAGGGACAGCGAAAGCATCCTGGACATGGAAAGTCTCAAGAAGTACCTGCACTCCTTCCTCTTTAACTCTCACTTCTGCCCATTCTTCTCATGACAGTGGTTCTCTGATGGAAATACCATCATCTTGTTAAGACTGTAATTTATATTTTCAAAACGCATAGCTTGAGTCTTTACCATATTCAGAAAGAATCATGTGCATATCATTGTTTGTTGCCTATGAACTCTCTTCAACTGCTTTCTTGTCTTCCAGATGGGTGGAGCTACACCACATAGTCACTCATGGGGACCTTTTATCCCTTGAGCACGTGATTATCAACCACATAACACCCTAGGAAAATCCATTCACACAATGGAATATCTCTGTTTTTTAATAAAAGAGGGACATAAGATGGTATGTTTCACATAATCCCATTTTGCTCTTCCGTATTAAAATTCTGTTGGACTTCCTCCTACTCATGAATAATCTTATTATTCCATTAATTTGGGAAGACCAACAACTCATTTTACACTACCGTAATTATTTCTATAATGCTAGCAAAAGCAAATTACCATAATTCATTACAAATTAACATATGATGACCCACATTCTTTTTTTTTTTCGCTAAAAAAGGATGCATGGATTAAGGAAACCTAAGGAATGTGTCTAACACTGCAAATGAATCTATGCAAAAAGGAGATAATGCATGTCAAATCTGCAAACTTATTTTCCCCATCATCACATCCCATTAAATGGCTATCTGTAACTTTATTACTCTTTCTCATTTTTCCCAAGCATCCACTTCTTATTTTGATCCCTTGTTTGGTGTTAAAATGGCAGTAATGTTTTATAGAAACAGCCTAAAATTAAGGCATTGTGCTTATTGCTGCAAGTTTTCAATTCCTTCCTCGATATCCTTTTCCAACATTACAATGAAATCTCCTGAAAATCTAATTTCAAGAGTAATTAGCAAACTGTATTAAATACAAATTAAACTGATCCACCCTGATTTGTCAATATTATTCAGCTGTAGCTAACTGTCAGCCAAAGGTCACTCAACGATAATAAACTGTGTAACATCAGCATAAACTTGTCATGTTGTATTTCAGTACTTCTGTTAGTGACTGTGAATACCAAAGTAGATACCCACTATGGATACTCACCGCTCCAATCTATTACCATTTCCTGCTAACAGCACAGGCAATTCTAAGAAACAAAGAAAGTAACTAAAATACTTGGCTGAAATTGAGCTCTGTATAGATTTGAATTTGACCTCAGTCTTTTCAGTTCTGTGAAGATGCAAAGCAATTCTCTAACTGTCCACCTAAGGTTAATAAGTTGTACTGCATGACTTATTTCAACATCTTTCTTCAAAGATATTACTCAGCTGAATATCAGCACCGTCTCCACATTTTAAAATTGACTTATTAAATAGCACCAAGGTACTAAACATTATATAAAAAGTCATAGGTTAAAAAGATAATAGTATACACACTGAAAAACCAAAGTATTCTGACTTTAAGAAGAAAATGACAAAACAAAATATACATTTGAGGTCTTAGCATCTCTCTAGAGACTTGCAGATGCAGCAGTTCAGCTTCTAAACAAATAAAATGGTCAATAAGTCAGCAAAAGAGGGAAAGGGAGAGACCATTATTTTGTAACTTGGCCACTAATCAATAAATTAGGAGATCTAAAACAGGATAATCCTGTAGGACATTTTAAATGAACAATAATTACTAGTTCATACAATACCTAAATAATTTCAGAAACTAATTGTTACAGGGAAGCTCAAACATGAGTGGGTTCAATAAGTCTTTAGCAAAATGTGTGGGTTATAGGTCCACTGATGGCAATTAAAGCAGTCATTCAGATGCTAATTTCAGCTCAGGAAGTTTCTAAATATCATCTGTGTGGAAATTTGGAGTATGTAGCAGGAAAAAGCTCATCCCACGCTTTCCTTGCTCCTTACACTCTTTGTTAAGCATCTGCTACTGGCAAATATCAACTCCAGGACAAAAAAGCCAAACAAACCAACAAAGTTCTTTGGGTTTTGTTTTTACCTTTAGGGTTAGCTGACGAGAAAATTTTCTTGACATATGCTTTTAAGTAATTCCCAGACATGGCTCTCAATTTTCAAGCACAGACTTGCTTATTTCTTGGGAGCACTCCTGGCTCTCATGGTGATGTATGCAAGTAGACAGATTTTATAATTTTCCAAATATAAGTCTTATGATCTTCCAAGGATTCAAAAACAAAGGTCACAGACACACAATGTGAAGTTATCAACAAAAAATGAATAACAGTAAAAAATAAATCTAAATCCCAAAATTCCACTGGCATTTTCCACTCTAACTCTCTTTTTCATAGCTATCTTTTGTCTATGTTACTGTACCAACTTTGACATTAACTTCATAGTGATCCGGTCAATTTCTCTCGCTTTTACATTAATTGTGTAGTAGTATAATGCTGACTAACAAATAATGAAAAATATATTATAAAACCAAAACAAAACAATCACGACCACCATTTCAGCCCATAAATTAATATTGTCGTATCAATCACAATTGGTAATAATGACTTTTCAGTCTGTGAAAGAGAATTCTACTATCCTCCAATTAAATCCCAACTAATTTTATTTATTTATATATTGAATGTTTGGTAGCCAATAGTCATAACTGAACCCTAAACTCACCCCAGTTTAATTAAACTTTGCAGTGAACAAGAATGACATACAAGGTCTCGACTATAACATGTGAGATGGCAATTTCTTTTGGAATGTTTGAATTGATACAGACTGGTAAAAGTTCTCACAAAATGATATTCATTTAATGAATTAAACTACTTTTTAAAAAGAATGCAACAATTAACCCCAGGCACCAGTATAGGTTCGGAAATGACCTGTTGGAGAGCAGCATAGGGGAAAGGGACCTGGGGATCCTGGTGGACAGCAGGATGACCATGAGCCAGCACTGTGCCCTCATGGCCAAGAAGGGCAATGGCATCCTGGGGTGTATTAGAAGGGGGGTTAGTAGATCGCGAGAGGTTGTCCTCCCCNTGTTCCTGAGTGATCTGATCTAGGTGTTCCTGCTCTGGCAGGGGGATTGGACTAGATGATGTTTCAAGGTCCCTTCCAATCCCTGTGATTCTGTGAATCAAAATGCATAACACTACAGGTACATTTTTATCATCATAAAATTTCAATGTTTTGTTAGTGTGATTAAGTCCTCTGTTTAAGTTGGTATAATTATCCACCAATTTCAGGAAAGTGGTTTTTTTTCTGCATGCACACTCCCATGAGAAAGTAGAGTATTTCATTTAATTTTGGAGAAGATTACCACCTACCAGAAAAAGGATATAAAATGCAGTAAATCAAATTATGAGAAATAACACTGACTTTTTTTTCCAGTATTTTATTTTTTTTTACTTTACTTTTGTAGTGACAGCTTCTTTAAATGTAATCATGTTATTTGAACATATAAGAAACAACACATGGCACTTAGAGTTCCATATTATTTGTGAAATCTTTTGAAAACAACAATGATTTGATTCATGGGCATCAAGTGGAAACCACTAGTCATAACACTATAAAAAGAAAAATGTTTAACCAGAGGAACAGAGCTGTGATATGCGACTCCAAAGCTGCCATGGTATGGAGATTCATCCACCCAGATGTCTCTTTATAGCTATAACTCCATAGAGAAACAATTTAGGAACTCAGAGTGACTCTTCACCTGCATTTTAGGATTGTGCCTCCGTTGGTTCCTGTTTTTACTGCACTTTGTTTCATACTATGGCATGGTCTTCAAAAACATGGACTAGACTATTTCCAAATAAAACTAAATCAGGCAGTGTGATTCAGGAGCTCCAAACACTGCCAGGTGTTCATGCCATGAGTCCAGACTAAACCTAGCTCATCACAAACCCTTCTGAAATGGGTACGATGTAGGCTCAGGTTCTCAGCACCAACTCCTTTGTCCTACAGATGCACTCCTTTTTCTACAGGTCCACTCCTGTCACACAAATTTCCACCACCTTATTCTCACCTCTGACACCAGAGTCCTGCTTTACCCTAGTGTAACATGAATTTTATTTTCCAGTTTGGTGCAGTAAAATTGTTGCCAAGGGAAGTTTGTTCTATCACTTTTTTAGTGCTGTGACTATCACTTCAAATGCTCATAGAAGTTCTTTAGTTTTGATACAATCTTATCAGCTATTTTTTCAGCCTAAATCTTGAGAGTGGCAAGATAGCACTTCGAGACCTCACACTTCCAGCAAGGTTGGAGTTGATTTATACTAGTAAAACTACACAGAGAAATTAACTCTCATTCTATACATAAGAATTTAGCTGACAAAAAATAAAAAATATAAGTACCAGATTTACCAAAATTTGTTAAATAATTAGCCCAATGCTCAACAAATAATTGTATGCTGCTTAGTACCAACACAACATATACATCGCTTCAAAAAATTTACAATATTAGGAAATAATGACAAACAAATAAGATAAAAGTACAGTACCATTATGGAAGTTCTGCACCATTCTACTGTTTGCTGACAGTTCAGTTTGTCTTATACGACCTCATGCCCATTCCATGATGTCTCAACTTCTGATTACCCTTAATGTTCAATTCAACATGTCCTTTTCTTTTCTATTGATTTTTTCTCCCAACTTTTGGGGAATTTACGCATAATAAAGGAAAAGAGACAACCTGATAGCACTGAAGGAAGCAGAGGAAGCAAACTAGAGACTCTTCTTTAGACATTTAACTTAGAAGAAAAGCTCTTTCAAAGAATGTACGTTTAGTGCTATCAGTATGGATGCTTTCTATACTGGGGAGAAGTAAATTGAGGGAAATGAAGGAATGAAAGAGTCCCAGTAGAAGAGATGAGGAATGGGAGATTTTAAAGCAAAAAGTTAAGTTAAATAAGTAGTGTACATCAGGTTTTCAAAATAACAACAACAACAAAAAAGCAGGAAGCAAACAAATCAAACAAAACAAGATGTTTCAGGGAAGAAAAGGACTCAGCTAAGCATATAATTTAAAATGTAAAGCATGTAGAAGTAATAAAGCATGTATCCTGATCTTTGACCATTTTCAAAAATAAATGTTAAAATCTAATGAATTAAGTGCTGCTCTTGTGAAATTTGAAGCTTCATTTTGAAGACTAAGCAAAGACAAAAGCAAAATCTTTTGAAATGCATTACTTGTCCACTACTTCTGAAACAGTGTAATTGTGCTTACTCTGTATTCCTGCATGCAACATTGAATTCATCAGTCTGCTGCCAGGTTTCCGTTCCATATTGTATATTATTGAAGTGTAAAACTGCTGAATGTGTTCCAGTGTGATTTTAATCATATTATAGAAAATGTTCCAAGCTGATGTAATCAAATGCCTTTAATTATGGCAATCAAATGTATTAGCAGTTTACTATTGCCAACCCATAGTCACTACACAAAACCCAGCCTGAACCAGAGCATGGAACAGTGAGGTTTGCTATTTCTACATGACTTAGTTCAATCTTATGCCATAATGTTTTTTTCAGTTTAGGTACAAATATTTGCATAGAATTGTAGAATACCAGGTTGGAAGGGACCCCAAGCATTATTTGGTCCAACCTTTCCTGGCAAAGGCACAGTATAGATAAGTTGGCCCAGCACCCTGTCCAGCTGAATCTTAAAAGTGTCCAATTACGGGGAATCCACCACTTCCCTGTGGAGATAATTCCAATGGCTTATTGTCCTCATTGTGAAAAAATCTCCTCTTCTGTCCAATTGGAATCTCTCCAAGAGTAACTTGTATCCATTATCCCATGTCTTTTCCATGTGACTCTATAAATAAAGAGAGTCACCGCCTTCTTTGTACCCTTTAAAGATTGGAACATGGTGATGAGGTCTCTCCTAAGCCTTCTTTTACCAAGGCTGAACAAACCCAGTTTCCTCAGCCTTTCATCATAGGGCAGGTTTTGCAATCCTTTGGTCATCTTTGTGTCTCTTCTCTGGACCCTCTCCAGCCTGCCCACATCTCTTTTGTATAGTGGGGACAAAAACTGAACACAGTATTCCATGTGTGGCCTGAAAAGTGCTGAGTAGAATGGGATAATGACTCCTTTATTTCTGCTGGTGACGCCTTTATTGACGCAACTCAGCATCCAGTTGGCTTTCTTTGCTGCAGCAGCACGCTTTTCACCCATATTGAACTTGTTGTCCACCAGGACGCCCAGGTCCCTTTCCAAAGAGTTGCTTCCCAACCAGGTCAATCCCAGCCTGTACTGTACTCCTGGATTACATTTTCCCAGGTACAAGACCTTATACTTGTCCTTGTTGAACTTCATAAAGTTCTTCTTAGCCCACTCTTCCAGCCTATCCAGGTCTTCCTGCGGGGTGGCTCACCAATCCCAAATGCCCACTTGCCTGACTCAGTTCGGTGCTATCAGTGAACTTTGCCAGGCTACACTTGATCCCATCAATCAGATCACTTATGAAGATCCTAAACAGAGTTGGGCCCAATATCAACCCCCGGGGACCCCTCTTTTGACAGGTTGCCATTTTGAAAAAGGGCTATTTACCACAACCCTCTGGGTGTGACCTGTCAGCCAGTTCCCCACTCACTGCACAGACCATTTGTCTAGACCATTACACATCAGTTTTTCCAGGAGGAGGCTGGGGGGAACTATGTCAAAAGCCTTGGAGAAATCCAGGTAGACAATGTCCACCACTTGCCTCAAACCAGCAAAGCAGGTTACTTTGTCATAGAAGGTGATCTGGGTTGTAAAGAACAATTTGCCCTTGGTAAATCCATGCTGGCTTTTCCCAATCGCCCATTTCATTTGACTTGTGATAACTCCCAGGATTTGTTCCATAACTTTTCCAGGGACTGAAGTTAGACTGATGGGCCTATAATTTCCTTCTTGTAGATGGGGGTGACATTAACGTTCTTCCAGACTTCTGGGATGTCTCCATGACTTCTCAAAGATTATTGAGAGCAGCCTTGCAATAACATCAACCAGCTCTCTGAAAACCCTTGGGTGGATAACATCAGGGCCCATCAATTTGTAGGGGTTAATCTCCTTTAATACTTCATATACCAACTTTTCCTTCATGGGTGGTGGGTCCGTGTTTGTATCAACCTGGATTGTTATTTCCAAGGCCTGAGGCCCAAAAGTGCTGGTAAAGATAGAAGTGAAGAAAGTGTTGAGAACCTTTGCCTCTTCAGCGTTGTTAGTGACTAATTCACCTCTCCTGTTTAGCAGCGGGCCAATATTTACCTTCTGTTTCTGCTTGTTTATTTACATGAAGAACCCTTTCTTGTAGTTTTTGACCTCTCTGGTCGGTTTCAATTCAAACTGAGCTTTTGCTCTTCTAACTGTATCTCTGCATAACCTAAAAAGGCCCTTGTAGTTCTCAATGGGTATTCATCCACTTTTCCATCTCTGGTATGCTTCTCTCTTGGTTTTGAGCAGACTTAGAGGCTCATAGTTAAGCCAATCTTTCTCCTCCTACTTCTCTTACTTTTAAAGGGGATTAACTGTTTTTGTGCTTCTAGGCAAGTGTTCTTGAAAAAATCCCAGCACTCACTAGCTCCTTTATCCTTCACGGAAGCTTCCCATAGAATCCCTCCCAACTGCCTTCTGAGTGAGATGAAGTTTGCTCTTCTGAAATCTAAAATGTTTGTCCTAGTGCTAACCTTCAGCATGCTCAGCAGGACCCCAGACTCCATAATATTGTGACCGCTGCAGCCAGGGCTGTTACTAAACAAGTTATTACAAAACAAGTTTTCTTGGATTGTGAGTAACAAAACCAGCAGTGACTCAGTCCTGGTTGTCACATCTAATATTTGTATGAGGAAGCACTTTACGCATTTTAGGAACTTGATGGATGACATGTGAGCTGCTGTACTGTTTTTCCAACAAATGCCACCTGTAAGAACCAGATTCTGTTAACAGAAAACTTGCTTGCGTGACCCAAATATTGCTTCATTGGCCTTATCATCTTGGTTTGAAAGGTGGTAGGAGATGCCTACTCTAAGTTTCTCTTTGGAGCAACCCCTCTGATCTTGACCCAGAGGTTTCTACAATCGTCATAGCTGACTTCCATAAATTCAAGGCTCTCCCTAATATAGTGCACAACTCCTCTTCCTCTTTTTTCCTGTCTGTCTTTACAAAACAGTCTGCAACCAGCCATCATGATCCTCTCATCATGTGAGTTGTCCCACCATGTTTCGGCTATTCCTATGATATCATAACTCCCAGTCAGTTAGTTCCTCCTGTTTGTTCCCCAGGATGCATGCATTGATATACACACACCTGAGGTAGTTGTTCTGATTCTCATCTTGGGTATCAGCTAAGGAACATTTGTTGCTGCTCTGACTGGCCTGGTTTCTTCCCGAGTTGGTTGCAATGGCACGAGCATTGCCACTTTGGACCCTGCACCCTTAGTCGCCTCTTCTAGGCAGGTGTATCCAATCCCTCCAGCCAATCTTTACTGATTACTTTAGAAAAAAAAAAACCTTTAATGGAAATCTACGCTTTATATAATATTAATCAAAAAGAAAGACAGATAATTTAACAGAAAATTCACAAGACATAGTTATTTATCAGATTCTATTTTCACACAGGGGGAAAGCACCCCTGGAAAAGACCATGCCAAAAAATTTGAAGCACATGCAAAGACAGGCACCTCCTTACTTTCTGGGCAAACCTCCAGTAACTAAACCCACCCTGTCAACTCAAACTGAGTTTGACTGATGTCCTGGTAAAGTCTAAAATATTGCTAAACTAAGAGACTGCATAGTGTCTGCTCTTCAAGGTAGTGTGAGAGGACAAGGCCCTGAGCAACGTAATCTAACACTGAAGGTAGCTTTTTTTTGAGTAGATTTGAACCAGATAATAGATGGTTCCTTCCATCCATAATTATTATTTGATTCTGTATTAGTGCAGTAATGGCTGTTCTCTGTGTTAATGTTGAGGGGAAAAAAATCCAATGTTATTATGCTATTGAGAAGATAACTCAGAGTGAGAACTTCTAAGAGAGCATTAAGTTTTCTTCTTAAGTACATTGAGCTTAATCATTTAAATAAATCATAAATTCTTACTAATCAGACAATCTTTGCAGCACAATACAACAAGAGGCTGCCATAGTTACAGGAGTGAATCAGTTTGAGGGGGCTGTGCAAATTGTCATGATATTACGAATTCTATTTAGGGAAATAATTATCCACACATGATGAAAATGATCAATCACTTCAAAGTTAGTAACAAATGCGCAGTATTATATGGATCATTAGTATCCATGATGCAGATACAAAAAACCAGAAAGTTTCTTTGTCATTTTTATAAGTACCACAATATATTTTTACTTGACTGAAACAGATAGGATTTTACAGAAAAAGTAAACATCCTCCTCTTTTATCCCAAGATAGTGTCAGAAGTAAGGATTCTTGCACTGTTGCAAGGCTGTAAAAGGAAAATCATCATCACCTGTGATACATTCAGGATATCTGGCGGTATTGTGAAGGTAACTGCCCCCTCAGCAACCATGAAATAATAGGAATGTCTGGCCGGACAACTCCAAATGTATGGGTGACATAAGGACTAGAATATTCAGAATAGGATAAGATCAGCAAGCTCCTCTGAGGACCTAGTGCTGGGTAATTTTAGCATTTCAAAGAAAGGAATGGAATTCATTGACAATACTAACCTGAAAGACTGTGTCATTGTCAGGGTTTCGCTCATTGAGAAAGTTTTTAAAATATTTTCCCCAACTGCATTATGCTCTGAATTTGCAGAGTTTGGAAAACTATAGATCAAGAAGAGGACTGAAGGTTACTGGTGACAGAAGCAGCATTTTTCTTCTTAGCACAGCCAAACTCTTGTGTTTAAGAAATATCTTGTTTGTTATTAAAGTAGTTACGTCATTACAGACAGCTGTATTTCTCTATAATGTCCCTGATTCATGATGTGGACGCACCTCATTTTTTTAATTACTTTTGTTTTTTTTTTAAGTCTGAGAATGAGTATGTAAATGTGGCTGCTGAACATACAGTACCTTTTCCACATCCAGAACCAGTTCCTCCATCAAATATTAGATTCACGTTTTTCTTGAGGGTGAAGGTTTTCTGGTGATTTTTGCTCATAGCTGGTTGTGTCTACATTACAATTAGTGTAGTGTAATAGCAACAGGAGAAATTGCGACAAATGCAAGAGTTTGTGAAATCCTGAACTGAGTAGAGAAGAATTGTCAAAATAAGAGCCAGACAAATTTTAAAACTGGATATTTGAAATCCTAATGTTATTTTCTTTTTCAAATAAAATTTGCCCCCCAAAAAAGGTAAATATAACAGTAAGTTTTGGAGAGGAAAAAAAAATGCTATAGTGGACTCATTAGTAAGATTAAACCCTCCTGATTTGTAAGATTTTTCTATTATGTTAATGTCAGCAGAAACATAGCCTCCTTATTACTTATGAGTTGGACATTGGTAAACAGTACCAGAAGATGGAGCAGAGGATACAACCGTCCATGAAGGCATCCTTAAAAAAGAAATTCACCACTCAAAGCCCTAAACATCTCCTCCCCGAAAAAAAAATAAAAATAA
>VZTM01017010.1:17805-40578 GCA_013400555.1 Jacana jacana | reverse complement strand
GGACTGGAATGGTAGTACCATGCTAACACCACCTAAGGGACACAAGTAATTACACATGGAGATTGATATCCAACGCACCAGTTCAAGACAAGACATGCTAGAACACCTGGCTTTGGACTGAAAATACCCACCAAGGTTTGCTGACTCAGGTCTCACTCTGCAAAGCAGCAGTTAAATTGTCTTCTGGACCAAAGCTGCCCTTGGATCCATGTAGACTTGTCCTTATTCTGCTATACCTGAGCTAATAAACCCGGACTCATGCTTAGCACAGAGCAAACTAGATAATTTAATCATGCAAGCAATTTAAAACCAAAATTATTCCTGTTTCAGCTCTATATTCCAATATTTGTCTTGCCAGTAACTGCAGTTTTTCAACATGATTTCCTTTCACTGGGTTTCAAGGTTTACAGAGTGATAGGAACAGCATATTGCTTTTTGTAGGAAGGCTGACTTACAAGACTTTAGCCAAACTGATTGTCATGAGGTTTATACGCTCCTTCAGTTCTCAACTCAAGAGAGGCCAGAGAATATTACCACTTAAAAGTACTTTCACATTGCACAGTGTGGACTGACAATTTATTTTAATGGCAATTTTCTACTTGGCCATCAGTTTCAGTTTGCAAACAAAGTGAAGTACAAACAATGTTTTTGCAAGTAAGTAGAGGTCACCTGTTAGTAAACAAAGCTCCCATGATATGGCACTGTAGCTTAGCATACGTAAAACATACAATTAAAATTACCCTCTTTACTGTTCATCATCTCTCCTTATGATGCAGCAATACTTACCAGGGACAAGATACTCATCTTCAACAAGTCCTTTTTGTTTCAGTTTCTCTAACTTGATTTTTCCAACCATAACCCCAGAAATGTTATAATATTGTAAGTAGTAGCAAAGCCATTTTCTCTTTGTAGTAAATTTCTCAAAGAGCACGAACTGCATGAAAATTGGTACAGGCAAAGCCTTTCTGATCAAAGCCTCACTCACATACATGATATTGATTTTAATGCAAATAGAATAACATGAGTTTAAGTGGTTTGGCCTAACAACACTGCATAGCTTCTGTTACGACCTGTAGGACTGATCAGCGAACTCTACAGTAAAAATCACATTTTTCAACCTGTGGATTTTGCTGATAATGACAATTTAACCTCACTTATTCTGACACCTTAATATATATTCAGTAACCAGACTGGTCAGTAATTCAGCACCACAGTAAACAACTTTCTGGTTTAAAGCAGTGTTTACCTGTTAAAGTTAGCCGTTGTTAAAACAGCTAAAATCCTGCCATCTAAAATAATCAAAGCAGTACCAACACACATTCACAAACATGCTAAAAGCTACTCACCTTGACATGGCTCTGAGCTCCCAGGTTGTATATCTCAGAGGGTTTGACTTCATTAATGATCTTCACCAGGCAGGTGCTGTCCGTGAGATCACCATAGTGCAGCTTCATGTCTTCAGAGTTTAAGAACACAGAGTTAATACACTTTAGTCTCAGAACAGCATGGCATTCTTGGTCAAAATATTATCCCAGGTTTAAAATCCAAGTAAAGATTTACAGGAAAAAGTTAACAATCATCAGCTGAACAAGGTATTGTTTGGGTTTTTCCCCCCACACTTTAAGCACAAAATGTATTTCCCTGTAGGAGTAATAAATACTATGTCATATTCTCTTTTCAATAATCTGATTTACCTAGCTATATTTATATAATTTGTTTAATTTGTTACACTCCATTAATCCAGGTTGTAGAAATTAGATAACTAACTCCTATACAAAAATTCAGCCACAAAAAAAACCAAAACAAAACAAAAAACCCACCACCAACAAACCAAAACCCATCATTATTTTAGTTTAGGCTTTCAGTTTTTCCATTCACAAAGGTTTTTTATAACTTCTTAGGTATACACTGATAGCTTTCCTCTCCTTCCCAAAATGAACTTAAATGTGCAACCTCACTGCAAATAATTTCACAACAAAAATGCCTAAGGTGCCTACAAGATGAACACCACAATACAGCCCACTGCATTTATCACTACTGTTTTTCCATTTGAAAATATAGATACACACTGGAAAAGCATTCCAGAGAACACTGTAACTATCAAACAGCAAAATTTCACATGTGGTTAGATATTAGTCATCCAGATGTTATTTATCCTTTGCCGACTGAATTACTTTCTAATTTGCATGTGAAAAAGTAGGTAAGAGCAGAGATGAGCTCTCATCAAAATTAGAGCAAGATACAATGATTTATTAACTTGTCTTTGTTTCCAGACTCTGGCTTGTCAAGAAATTATTAGAGATGGAAAATTCATTCTGATAAAACAGGTCTCATTTTCCTCTTAAAAAAACCCCAACAATATCAACAAAAGAAACCTGCCAAAATGCACCCCACCATTACAATGCTATTCACATATCTATTCAACAAAAAGAAAAACTTTGTTATAATTATTGATGAATGTACAGTTTGCATTTACTTGCCATGCTTATATAGATTTTCATTTGATATTTTTGACCTTAATAAAATGAAGTTACATTGCACTAACTCCAGGAAAAACAAAGAAATTCCTATTTCAGTACAGTTTACCAGTCTGCCCATTTGACAATGGTCACCAGTTTTCAGGGGCTGTATCACCTACAGATATAATCAACTTGATTTTTTAAATCCTGAAACCAAGAAATACAAGCTTTATCACAAGGGACTATTATATGAATCCATAGTACATTTCTTAAAGTGCTGTAGAGATGTGAACCTCGTTTTTATTTAAGCTGGTTTAGGAGGTTATTTACTTTTGAACAGTTTAAGGCAGGCAGGAAGTCACAGATCATGCATTTCTCAGGTGTTCAGCTTTGCACACTTCGATTTAACAGGGACTTGAGAACAGGTACCTGAGGCTCTTCAGGTTGATAAAGTGATGCAGCCCAGCAATATATTCTTGAAATCTACTTTCACATCCACATCATTTGAAAAGGACAGGTCTGAAGAGACTTCAAGACACAATTGAAGCTGTGCCTAACAACTAAAGGAATGGAAATGCAACCTTTTTTTCTTTCCTTTTTCCTTCCTTTAAATTAAATAGTGATTAGATTATAAGGACTGGCAACTAGGTTATGACCTTTTTTGTGCATACACATCACTTATCCATGGTGTGGGCTGCCTTCATTCCTGCCACCAGCTCTATAAAGGCTGTGCTGGAACACCACCATGCTTTCACTTGTAGGAGTGCAACTGTCTTGCTTCCCAAATGAAATTCAATATATGAAATCCATTCTGTCTGTGGGACACAGCATGCACAAAATCCCAAGTGTTCATACAATAAACCTGTCCGTGTCCAGACCACCTTAACTGTTGTGTTTTTGTTGCAACACTAAGTAGAGAACAAGAGCAAGCACTTCCTAACCTACTTCTCTGATGGCAAGTACCACCTTTTCCAGGACAAATTTGTGGGCCAGTGGGAGCAGGGAAGAACCCAAAGGCATTATCCTTTCTGTCCCAGAAAATAAAGTTTCCCCTCAGCAACAAGGGGTCATCTTCTTCCTCTGCTTACCTGGGCTGTGAGTTAAAGTCTTCCTGCCAGCTGAGCCAGCCTTTCAGAGAGGACAGTGCAGAGAACACCAGTACAAGAGGAAGCCCAGGGAGCAGCAGTAGCTCCGCAGGAGCCCTAGGCTCTGAAAGCGCAACTGCTTCCTCTCCAGAAGCTGAGCATGGAAGAGGTGCCACAGCCAGGCTCCTTCTCCCTACACCAAAGACATCCAGTTCTGCCACCATGCCCAGGCCAGAGGGGAAGGTGGGCTGTCAGCTAGCCTGAGCCAAGCATCAGAGTTGCACTCCCACAATTATATTAAATTTAAAGCTCTCAAAGGAGAGTGCCCATTTTGGTCTTCAAAATTCTTCAAAGCTCCTTGTCAAAATGGCTTTTTTGAAGCAGTGCAGAGCATAAAGCTCTGCTCATTTTCTGATTCATGAAAAAGAGGTCTTTCAAGAGCAATAGGATAAGTAGAAAGACTTATTAGAAATGGGGGTTATTTGGTGCAAAGACTATAAACAGAGATAAATATCAAAACTTTTGGGTTTCAGAAATATTATCCAATCTAAAATCCTCCTTAGCAAGCAATAGCTGAAGGGCTCACTTCAGGAAACGTTTTGTTTTCCGTCATGTTCTTCCAAATTTTTTTTATTTTATTTTTTGTATGAAGAGGTTCTCTGTCTATAAAGATCATCATCTTACAATGTACAATCAGCTCCTCACAAGAAGAATACACATGCCAAAGACAAAATTAGGTTTTTCTCACATCAACCACTATTCCTTCTTTGCCTCCTCCAGTACTGCCTGGAAACCCATTGTTTCCCAACAGTTTCCATAGAGCAGCCTTTCCTGAGATTCCAAGTCAAATTCCTCCTCCTTCCATTCATATTGCTGCATTCCTCAGCTAAAGGAAAATGAGATAAGTGGGGGAAAAACATTTAAGGTCTGATTTCTTTTTCCTTTTTTCTGTCCTTTTCCTCAAATGTTTACATACATATTTATCTTGGTCTTTGTCTTTCCAAATCACTTTTCATTTTCACAAGATGGTTCTCAAAATGCACAGGTACCCGTTTAATTTCTTTTGCTTCATTTTACCTTGTGAGCCATGAATATAAGTCACTGGAAACCAAGTTCTTACATTGTCCTTGACAGAAGCACAGGTTTCAGTACTCTTCAGAAAGAAATTGATTATTCAAGTCCTCTCTCAATCAGATATTTTAAGAAGCAATGTACAGTAATTAGCAGCTATTCAGAGCAAATGCTACCAAAGTCATGCCAGAAATAAAGTGTTTTGGTGTTGTTTTTTTGTGTTTTTTGTTTGTTTGTTTGTTTTTTAAATTACAAACAAATATCATGTGAAGACTAAACGTTGCTTTATATATTATAATTTGATAAAAATCAGACTGTTTAACCATGGCGGCAAACGGACTTCAAAAGGCATGAGATTCATGTACAGCATGGAGATATTTAGTGTTAACAACTTATATTGAACTACTTAGGACAGTCTGCACGACTCACATATTGCAGAGAACTATATACTTGTTAAAATTCTCAATCCTCCCACTGAACTTGAGCCATCCAACATTTGAGCTTCTTCGCAGTAAGTACCCAGTTAACCTTCTTTAAAGTAAAATACTCAAAGCAATTTTTGCCAAGTGTACACTAAAGGTAATATTTTCAGTTTCTTAAATTATCATTTTTAACAGAGAATACAGTAAATTGTTAGCAAGTTTCCAGGAGCAATGCTTTTCTTTCAGGAAAAAAAAAACAGGTAATAGTTTCCTAGGATGCAGGAATTCAGAAGGTCCAAAGAGTCATTCTTCCTGTCATCACTAAGAAGATCATATACCGTCATACAGGTTGTCCCCAAACCTTCACCTCCATCAAGCACTAAGAAGCTCACAAGGAAACAGAAGTGTAATGTTTAAGATAACTGCCTCAAAAATACACATTTTACTATTCTGATATCTCAATGTTTTCAACCTCACATAGTATTTTGCAGGCCCAGCCATTTTCCAATTGCTGTTGCCCAGCTACATGTGAACTGTGTCAGCATTTCTACACAACAGAAAGAGCCTTCCATGGCCCCTCTCATAACATGCCCTCTTGATAACTCACACACAAAAGAGTAGCTGTACTTGGTGTCACATTTTCATCAAAAGAAAAATCATCACTTTTCTTTCTGAGATAGAACAGCTAGCTAACAGAGAAAAGGGAAATTTAGTTCTCAATGTGGTGGGTTTTTTTGTTTTGGTTTTTCTGTTTGGTTGGTTGGTTTTGTTTGTTTTTATTTCAAATAACCAATCATAAACCAAACAGCCTAAAAATAACTACTCATTAATAACATATAGGTAGAGGAAACTGGGATTCCCTTCCTGCTCCCATGGACATTTTTCCACCATATAAACAACACAGACTAAAAATAAATTTAAAAACCACCTTAAATATAAAAACAAAGTCTTACTTCCTTCAATGTGAGCCTGCGGGTTCTTATAGAGGTGCTCAATCCGTCCTGTATTAAAAGAACTAGACCGACGAACAATGCCATGCACCTGGGGATTGATCAAGGAAAAACACAAAAAGGAAAATGGTAAAAATTAAGAGAAAAACATTCATCATCATCATTGTTCTATTCATATACATGGGCCTAACCCTTGTATCAGGTAATCAGGTGTTGTCTCTATTCCTAAAGGTAGGTAGTTATCCAAATGATAACAAAATACTTGGAGATGAGCTCTGATGCTGTACTATTTTTTTTAGTACCCTTCAGTGGTTTCAGCTTCTCCCTTGTTGACACTGCAAGCAGCCCAAGCATCACAGAACAGAAAGCTCACTGAATTGCCCTAGAGCTCTGTCTCTGAGTGAGTGAGACTTGCCAACATTACTGGAGCTGGAGAAGCAATATGTGAAACCCAAGATAACTGCTTTGCCCTGGCTGCAGCGTCTTTCTGCAGTCAGAGACAATGGGCATGGAAAAAGAAGCAGCAGGGGATGGGGCTAGAGAAACGAGAAAGGGGGCAGAGAAGGGAAGAGAAATACAACGGGAAAGAAGGCAGCAGCTACGAGGCCCAAATATATTTTAGAAAACAGCTGTTATTCACTGTCTCAGGTGTTGGAAGCACTGACTGTTCTGGCTGTTCTATTTTGTGGACCTCATGACTCAGTGTTCTCCAGCGGGTTACAAGACACACAGGCAAGCCTAAAACTGAAACACAGGTTAGGAACTTCCCTTAACCAGCCATGATAAATAAGTCAGTGAAAAAAAAAGAAACCACCACACCACTGGTTCTGACTAACATTAAAGAAAAGCCTGCTTGTGTCTAATACATTAGAGAAATTGTTCAAATACTGATCCTGTTTCCTCCTTATGTAAGAAAGCCCCACACCTGCTGCCAAAATTCATGTTAGCTTAGGTTACCAGCCACAGAAGTTGTGCTTGCACAGGTGAAAGCAAACTTCAGCATCTGAAATCTTCCTGCCCTTTATTATTCCCGAAAGTGATCCCTTACAACTTGATGCATCCTACGTGAACTAGGTTTGTTGGGATAGGCCACTGCTTTACTCTCTCACTTTATAGACTTGTACCTGCGAGACTATACCAGCAGGAACAGGCAGCATTTGTGGGTTTAGTCTGGTTTTGTTTGGGGATTTTTGTTTTACACATAACTCAAGCTATGGTTATTGACAGTTTTTATTCTGTCTGAAGTCTGAAACTGAAGTGAATAAAAAGGGATCTACACCTGCAGACTGAAACTGATTTGCTGCCTTACAAATGATATTTTGGTGGCAAGATCTCTAATAATAGCTGAATAGCTTCATCTTTACAATTCACAAGTCAAATTTATGATACCAATTTCCTTGCATAAAATCTCATATGCCCAGACACACAACAGGCTCACAACATACCTCTACAACTCAAATGTTAAAATTTTCAACAACTTACTAAAACATTAAAATTTTGAGAACTTCAAAACATTGTCCAAAAAGAAAGTTCCATCAAATAATAAATTTATCAAGATAAATTTTCAAAGTTATATAGTTAAAAGCCCTATCAAAACAATTATTTACAGAAAGTGCAGGTAATTATAGGGACATAAGGTTTGAATGTGTTTCTTTGTAAAAAAAGAAACTTCCACAATAACTCCACTTTTGCAAAATATGCTGGAAATACTTTGAGTACTCAAAAGAACATCCATTCTGCTGAGTAAAAATAAATAAATCAGATTTTGCAGTTTTAAAGCATCAAATTATTCTAAAGGAAGCTAACTGAAGTGCTCTACAACTCTTCTAGCAAAATTAAATATTTTGGCTTAAAATCCTGATGAGAGAATTCTTCAGCTCTCAATTATCTATCTCTGAATGAAGTCGAGCTGAAATTCAAGTTCACACAAACCATTGACCAATAAGTCAAGTCGTGCCAGCAAGCCTCAAAGCTTGATGAAAGACTGTGCTTGCAAGAGCTTTGTGTCAGCTGAATGACTGTGATACCAACATTTGACCAATGAGATGTACTAAATGCAATCACCCCAGAACTTCAAAACGTTTCAGCAAACAAACACATCCAGAGAGCCTGTTGCATCCAGTGATAACAAGAAAACATGCAAACACAGCTTTTTTCTCTCCCACTCCTTTTTCTGGTATGCACATACAAGAGAAAGAAAATCTGCCAAATGCTTACTCCATGACAGCAATACTGCCATTAAAAAAAACTGATGAAAGGTACCTTTGTCTGCATAGGACAGGTGAAATACCAACCTTGTGACAAGCCAAAATGTGTGCAAACTGGTTAATCTAGTTAAGAAAGAAAGATCAGTGGATTTTTCTCAATAGGACTTGGTCTTTAAATAGATTGACTTTTTTTTCCTTAAAAAATAAAAAATAAAAAAAATAAAAATCAAACAGACCACCTGAGGGAAGGAATCAGTTATCACCTGTACTCTCTTGTGATCAGTTATTCAGGAACCAACTGGGAACACAGGAAAGAATTCCAACAAATAAATGGAGTGTTCAGGAACAGGAAAAAAACTCTATACCAAATTATTGTAACATTTCTATTGTGGAAAAGGTTGTATTTCATTTTAGTTGCAGTTAGCAATTTCCAATTTAATTGTGGATGAGGAGAGAGCATGTGTTTTTGCCACAATGTAACAACAATATCGTCTCTCTTCACCAACAGAATGGAGAAATAGTAAAACTCAATTTGCACCACTGAAAAAACAACACCAATAAGATTAATCAACAAAGCTGGAGAAAGGATGGAATAAGCAAGGCAAGATCAACCATGTGCAAAAGCATGGTAAGCACAGACTGGCTGAGAAGACACTTCTCACACAGATCTGTTGCAATACTGCTTCATAAGCAATGAAATCCAATATTAGAACAAGCATTAGCTTTTAACTAAAACCCAAAACCCCTATATGGTGGGGAGATTAATTTGACCAACCATTTTTTCCCGTTATCATACATTTTGGAAGCATCTTTCATTACTGAGAAGGCAAACATTCTCACATATACGCCTATGACAGTTCAAAACCATCAAATCATTTATCTAAAATCTATAATACTGTGATTGTTTCTTTGCTGGGCCACAAAAAAAAAGACAATCTTGCCAGGGAATATCATGCAGCAAGAAGGAATCAGATTCTTTTTATTTTAAGGACAAGGTAAATAAAAATCATGTGCTAAGCAGGAATATAATTAAATCAATAGAAAGGGTGGAAAGTAACACAAAAAAAAATATATAATTTGGGGTTTGGGCCTGTGGTTTTTTCTTTCTAAACAGAGAAAGCAAAATGCAAGGTTTTAATTGCTGAACTATAACTGCCAAAATAAAAGGGCCTTTAGTGAGTGGTGGTGGGGAGAGAACAAACAAGAGATTCTTATTCCTTTATGTAGTACATTGCATCATAAATTATTCCTTAATTCCTTACAGTTTTGGCTCACACAGGTCACTGCTTATCTGAGTTGGCGGGAAACATGCAAAGCAGCTATACCCTGAGGAGAAGAGGGAATCCACCAGTGGCCATTAGATGATAAATAGTACAATAAGCTGGCATGATTACAGGCCATGCTGCACATTCCTCTCTGGAGTTTTGATTTGTTATCTAGGGCTGAAGTGGAAAACATGCACAGAGAAGGACAGAAGCAGAGGAAGCCAGAGCTGCAGCATCCAAGTGACTCCATCAGCCCATAGCCGGTCACCGAGTCACTCACCTCATAGCCTTTTTCCAGCAGGAACTCAGCCAAGTACGATCCATCCTGGGAAGAGTAAGATATAGGAAAGTGTTAGAAACATAGTGAATTGGCCTGGGAGATTCAGGCTCATTAAGGTCTCAAAAAAGGGAAGGAAAAAAAGTTTTCAATGAGTTAACTGTGTAACAAGCATGTACTTTGATCTCTCCAGATTTATACACTGACTTAAAAATACTAAAGATGTTTTTTGGTTAATTTTAGATTAAGAAGCAGTATATTTTAAGACAAGTTGCTTACAAATGCTGGTTGAGAACTGCCCGTCTCTTGAATCCTTTCCCCAGTTCCATTATGAAGCGCCTGGGGACATCTTTCCAGAATATCCTAACTATAGTTATTGAGTTTGAACTACTTTGGAGTTAGGGAAGGAAAAACATTCCAGAAAAATTGGTGCACACATGGCACACTCTGCAAACTGATGTGCCTCTGTAGCACTGTGTCACACTCGCATCTCCCTTGCACACACTCTCCTGCAGGCAGCATTAATTCCGCCTGCCTGACATTGAGTTTTCAAAAAACATACCTAACACACCCTATATTTATGCTGCAGAATACAAGTCGTTTTCACATTTTATATATCATTGAGGGCTGAGAGTTTGGGTTGTTTTGGTTTGGGGTTTTTCTTTCCCTACCCTTTCCTTTTAAATCCTTGTCAAACTTAAATTATTAAACTCCCCAAAAGCAAATACTCAAAACACATGCTAGTGCATGTTTTCCTGAAATAAGATTATTTTCCTGGCATCACTATTGCCAGGATTACCAAATACAGTAAGTCATATTATCCTTATAAATGTGTACGCACCATCACAAACCCAGCAGTTTACCATACCAGCAGAGTGCTCATCAACCAATTTAGTGAACATCAGCCATGACCAAAGAGTCTGCAACTTTTCACTGACTTTTTGAACTAGTTGTTCCTTTAGTATGCGAGAGTATACTATATCAAGTAGTCAATTGACTTCCTAGAGAAAGGCCGTAAAAATATGAGATGCCACCTACACTTACATTCTTAAGCTCTGTTATGTGGATCAGCTCTGACATGATCATGGCCAGAGACACTCAAGCACAAAACTAAACAGACATCTCCTTGCTCCTCTTTTTAAAAGCATGTTTCTCCAGAGAAAAACCTCTCACACCTCAGATTAAATTAAGTTTTCTCGTCTCATAGACAGTTTAAGAAAAATAACATAGTGAAGAAAGAAATCTGAGATGTACTAGGAGGCCCTATTGCAGCAGGGCTGCCAGAGGTGGCTACTTACTGCACTGATGGCAAAATCATGCATAAATCTACACAAAATGGCACGGTGCGGTGTACAAGGGGTGTGTTGCTGTATGTTGAAAACTGCAACATTAGAAAAAATGAGTGGCTTTATCATATAAATGTTTCAGAGTCTTACACAGTCTAGAAGATCTTGAAACCAAGAAAGAAAGTCTCAGCTTACATACTTCTCCCACAACATACATGTGTTCACCTAACTTATATAGTGCCATAAGCCAGTAGCCATAGGTCTATGACACCGATTGATCTGGAAAATGAGAAACCACATATGGCATGATGTCACTGGAACAGTATGTATTTCTGTACATCAAATGAAAATAAAAAGACCCTACAGAAAAGAAGAAATTCAAAGAACATGCATTGGAAACTCTGGAAAAACATAGGGGCAAAGCAGGGGATGACAATGACCTTTAATAGAGTTGTCATCTATTTTATTACTAATTGGATCAGAGGGAAGAAGCCTTCCCAGTTCCCCTTGGTTGCTCAGTCCTCTAAAATAAATATATAATATAAGTAAGAAGTGAAAGTGGGAGACTCACAGAGTGCAAAGGAGATGAAAAAAAGAAACGCTGTGAATCCTAAGGAAGCTGATAGGAAACAGACTTGACTAGGATTGAACCCTGTCAATAAGGTCTTGTTCTTCTCACCCAGGCCATTGCTCAAACTTTCCAGTCACCCTGGAACATTTTGAACCAGCAGTGGCACTTGCTTCCTCCGCGCTTCCTTTCCAGGTCTATCAAGTGATAGGGCAGGGCTTTACAATGAGTGGGAAACAGGCAGCAAGTGTGAAAGCTACTGGTTTCTGGCTCTAGCACAGCACAGCTGATTTACTGTCTGGTAATCACACACAATGCAGATTCATGCTGTCCTGAACTGTGATACCATATCTCACACGTCCCCCAGGTTTCACATTTCCTTTCCTTTTCTCTTCAATACAGCAGCTGCCAATGCAAATGGCGATCGGAACACTGATCAAAGTGTCAAAGCATTTGCAGCTTATAAGGATAGCACAGTTTCCATCTTTCCCTAATGAGGTCAAGGAGCATGCAATATTATGTAAGGTCTATAAAGTGATTTAAACCTTTATCCACAGGAGACTGCATTATGCACATAAATATTATTACCAAAGCTATTGATTTCCTTTTATACTACAAGCAAAGCTTTCAAGATTCAGGAATCACCAAACCAGGAAAGGAGTATTAAAGGAACTAAGTGTTCAGCAACAAATTTCAACTTTTGTTAGGGCGAGCAGATTTTTCTTTATTTGACCCACATGCTGCCAACCATATCCATTCCTGGTTGGCATCTGAGTAGGAGCAGACCATCATGAAATGCATGACTTGATCTGATCCATGAGGTTGGGGGGACTGACAGCCCTTTTGTAAGAAATGCTTATATTCAGATTGATCTTATTTCATCAAATGTTCTACTCCAAGACTATCAGTCTATATCACGTCCTCCTTAATACTGAAAAATATCAATACCAGTTTATGTGACAGTGCAGCACGTGCAGCCAGCAAGGCATTAGCATGGCCGGAGACTAATTTGGAGACTAACTCAGGTGGCTATAGGTACCCTAGTCCTCAAAGCCAATCACAAAAGCAAGACAAAAACTCCAGTCTATACAGATTAGAGTGCTTGGTTACTGTGTTCTCTCCACTGAGCAACATACTGATCTATTTTAGAAGCGCTGTCACACTTGAGAGCTTAATTTTGCTAATGTAAAGAACCTAGCTATTGCTATCCAGTTTATAACAAATCCACAAAACCTCAGAAGACAGAAGTAGATCTCTTGCCTGTGGCCAAAACATCAGTCTTAAAAGACAATAGCCTAAAAACTGCCTTTAAGCAGGATTGCAATGAGACCTGGCTCTGCACAAATACATCAGACCAGCTTGAATGGTCAAAACCATTTAACAAGACCTATTAAATAAACCACCTCAGTTAAAACAGTTTCTCATCAGCACAATCCAACATAACAGCCTTGAAGAATCACTACTGTCTTTAGCCAAATAGTAGTTTGAAAGTACATACAAAGAATGGTACCTCAGCTGGCTTCCAAAACACAGCAGCAGGTTTCCAACTGCAGCTGCTTTACAACATGTCTGTAAAGCTCCCAGAAAAAAGAAAACAGTCACATAAACTAGAGTGAGACAACTTTGGGATGCAGTATTTTACATTTAGTAGAGCAGCTTATGTCAAGAACTTCAATAAGCTTTGACACATTATCAAAGAAAACCTCTTCCAACAGAGTGACGAAATTGAGACATAGACATCTTTGCCAAAAACATCTACAGTTAAAAATGTATCAAGTTTGACTTGATTCACAAGCAAAGAATAGGATCATTTATACAGAAAACTGAAAACAAGAGGAATTAAATCGCCTGTTTAACAATCCAAATCTCTAGTTTGCTATGATCTCCACAGGGAAATTCCATTTGCAATGGACTTGTTTTGGATTTATACTAACATATTCAGAAAAGGATAGAAAAACAACTCCAAATGCAAGACATCTTTGTCCTCTTCCTTTGATAAGGACAGTTCCAACATCCTTCTGCACAGCTCCTGGATTCAAGAACTAGATTACGCATTACCTGAACATTTGTTATTTAGGGAAAACTCCCTCTTCCCCAGAGCTCCTCTCTGCTAATAAAAGGGATTAGAAGAGGAATGAAGAAAAAAGAGAAAACAGACCAAGTGGAGGAAGAATATAGCTCTTTTTACTGCTGTTCCTAGAAGTCCAGAAGTACATGGAGTGCTTATTTTCAGAAGGATAGAAAGGGAATTAAAAACTTAACACAAGCGCATTATGACCATAACAGAGGAAAAAGGGCTCCCATTGCAGGGGGACTAGTAGACATTTGAGAAGAAACATCCGCACAGTATGGTCGTAAAAATGACATTGCCTACAAGCATGCAACAGTCAGGAAAACCCAAAGCCACGCAAAGGATTGTGAGAAGTCCTACTGCAAAATCCTTATAGAAAGTATCTACCAACAGCCCAGCTCTGTTTTCCAAAACAAAGGATTTGCTAATATGAACCAGATTCCCAAACCTGACTCCCAGCCACAAGTGACACAGTTGCTTGAAAAGCAACACTTCACAGGATAACACAGCAGGTAAGAGCTGGACTATGATGCCACCTCCCTCACTCCTCATGTCTGCCCATTGGCAAATAAATTAGTAATAAAGTCTAAGAAGAAAATGCAACACACCCTCCATCAGATGCTTTGTTTGTGGGAAGTATGGGGTTTTTGATATTTCTAAAGGTGGTTGTGAATGATGAAATATCTGTCCATCTGTTATATGCTTTTAATTTTGCACTGTACTTCTATTTGTTACAAATATCAAGTTTTCAGAGTTTATTATTCCTTTGGGGGAAAAAATAAAAAGTGCTGTAATTTTCCACATATCATGTGAAATACTGCAGTTGGTTATACTTATAAAATTCAAAGTTGAGCAAGGGTGGTGCCATGCCCTTAGGAACAACACTACAGAGGTGATTTCTTAGCAATTCAACTATAGATGGTACCAATTATCAAGGCTATTCATAGCAGTTCTAAATTCCTTTCAAACAACAAACTATAGCTGTGTTTTGCTGAAGTTAAATTTTGATCAATTCGATTAACCAGTTTGGGGGACAGTGCCTGGAGAGGAGAGGCACACATTAAGCCATAGGAGGTGCGTTTTATTTCTTAAAGGGATCTTTGTGCAGTAACATTACCAACAGTGTCACCATGTTCGCTTAGCCTTCTTTGAATTAATAATCTCTACTGCCATTAAAGCATGCAGAATCAGTGCAGTAGTAGCCTTGCACAATAAAATGTTGCTTCACCAAGTTTAAAACTTTTGCATAGCTATAAGCTAATGCTATTTCAGTGGCTTATTAAACTAGTGTATGGTGGCAGGGAACACCCAGCACTAAAGTAATTTAAATGTTGGTTTAATGAAATGGATAATAACAACTATTCATTTGTTTGTAGCACACCAAAATACCTGACTTTAAAAAAAAAAAAAAAAAGCCAAGAGAGAAATAAAGGGTAATGTTATTTTTGCTGAAAAATGCATACTTTTCATCATTTCCAATTATTTATGGAGGAAATCAGTAATTTTTTGCAGCCATTTTACACAGAACAGTGCTGCACTTTGTCTCAAGTATTCAAGGCAATACTTGAGGTAAAACATAAAAGTGTTCATAAAAAAATTCTCCATACTGAAAAAAGGAAGAATTATGAACTCTGAAGTACTTAACTGATTTATTAAGGCTGCCACCCTCCATATGCAGTAGTTTGCTATTTTGATTTGTATTCTGGCCAAGTAAGAATAGGAAAACAAGTGTCCTTTTGTTTCTGTGGTCAAAAAAAAAGTCAAAAGGCAATAACTAGGAAAAAAACCCCAAATCTTTCTTTTTTTAAAAACATTCCCCACTTAATTGAAGAGGTTTTGTAATGCATTAGCTGCAGTGAAACTAAGAAATTAAGCAGGAGGAAAAGTTATCATTAGCAACAACAAAAATGTTCTAATTACATTACTCTGTCCTTTTTCAATTAAGAGTTATTTAAAAGTAGAAGAAAATCTAAGTTACGTTGGAAAAGTGAATCACCCTGTTATTTCCTAGACTGAACTCCATTTGAGCTCAGTGTTCCACTGCTAAACTATTAAGTTAAATTAAGAGCTGCAACTGCAAGTTACAGAAAACAGCAGCAAGGTTTTTTTTCCTTCCTTCCTCCCTCCAGTTATCTTCATCCAAAATGACATTATTCACATCATCAATATTTATAGCTATTCTGCTGTGAACCTCAGCGCCAACACTTTGTTTAAACAAACCTGTGCACCACTGTAAAGCCAACATGAACAGAGTAAGCTTGTGTAATTCAAATTTGCTCTCCATTAGGAGACACAACCAATTACAAGTTTTGACTTAAGCCAGTAACAGTAAGGTATGCCAGTACAATGCTGGTGATTTGATTTTTTTTCAAGTGTTGATATTTAAAAATATAAAGTTTTCAGTTTAAAACATGTAAGATATTCTACAATAATCAAACATCTTGCATGCATCCCACAAAATCCCCAACATCCCATCTCAAGGAAAACAAGTTACACCATCAAACTGAGTATATTAAGATTTTTTTTCCTGATTACATGAACCTGTGACACTCGATGTGTTATTTCCAAATACGCTTACCACGAATTTCCGAGGGACAACAATCAGGTGCTTGATAGCTTCTTCGAAAAAATTGAGAATCATGCCCCTAAATTCACAGGCTGTTTCCTCAGTCAGATACTCAAAATATCTATTAGTTTTCAGATGCATCTAAAGAATTATTCTTATAAAGAGGAAAAGGATGAGTAGAGAGTCTGCTGAAGATTTTAAAGATCAAACTTTTTCTGAATACATGTTATACACCATTATACACTATTTTTTTCCTTCAAATATGAATGTCAGCAGTATTCTTATACAAAACAAATTGGTTGCGAACTCTGAAATTGAGAGTAACCTAACTATATTTTTCTGTCTCAGTGGTGAAACCACAGGGATCAGCAGAATGTGTCTATAAACATGGAAATGCAAATCATATGGACAACAGTCCGCAAGAAAATTAAAACCTCTACTTATAGTGTTTGCAATGGGAAATCCATAACAGTTTTAAAACCCACAAGATGATTGTTTTGCCCATCCCTATTTCCTCCTGCTTTCAAAAAGTTACGGTATCAGATGATCTTTCACCTTTCCAAAATAGTAACAGCAGCTACAGTCAGCAGCAGCTACCAGCACCTGGACATGCCCATCCTCAGTACTCACACTAACCCATCAGCCCCATTGGGTGACTAACACTGCTGCAGCCCACTCAGGGATGAGGAACACCCCTCAATCCGCAACAAATCCAAACTCACCCCAAACCCAGTGGAAACCCAAACAGGAGAACCTAGTTGGACAGACCA
Source organism: Jacana jacana (assembly GCA_013400555.1). Classification (NCBI taxonomy): domain Eukaryota; kingdom Metazoa; phylum Chordata; class Aves; order Charadriiformes; family Jacanidae; genus Jacana; species Jacana jacana. The sequence continues at coordinate 23,581 of VZTM01017010.1, read as the reverse complement.
CAGAAACCAGGAAATCAGGACTAAGCTGCAGGACACACTCTGAAGACTAATTTTGACCTCAAAATTTGAAGCTTCAGATTTGTCACAGGAATGAAAAAACAAATCATAAAGCCCCAAAATGGTTCTGGAATAAATACACTGTCTGTTGTGTTTAAGACAGACAAGTAATTTTGTGAAATGACAGAAGGAAAGGATGAAATCTCAACATGCCATCTTCACCTTTAACATCCTACAGAGGGAAACCAAAACAAAACCAGTAACATGACTATTACTGTAACTGGGGAGGCTACCTGAAGTTATGACTACCTCAACACATGCCCTACCACAAATAATGGACCCATCTCACACTCAGAGTTGTCTGTATTTTTTTGCTGCAGCAGCCTACCACAACTGCTGAGGTTAAAGCTGCTTTCACCATGGTAGCACCAGCCCCTCACCCTGCTGCTCACTGACTGAGTTCGTTACTTTAAGTTTAGCCATTGTTTCCTAACAGAGTGTAAGGTCAGTTATTCAAGAGAAACCAAAATAAACATCACACTTGCTATCTTCTTTGCGTGAAGCCTAAGCATAATGAAGGAAATGTAAATGAGCGTTGACAGGGAAAGAGATTTTTAATTAATTCTTCTGTACTCAGCTTTACATATAGACATAGCAATTTAGCTTGAAATACGATTTATTTACAGAGAAATGCAGAACCAGAAAGCAAGTATGTTCTAGAAAGCAAGTATGTTCCAATGGGGTTAGAGGGGCAATGCACAGTAAGACAACCTGTATTTTCTTAAATCTTTGCAGTTAGAAATTAGAAAATGCAGCCAGGAATGCTTGAGAGCACTCAATGCTTTCAGAGCTTTAAAAACTCTCAGTCTTGCAGTATTTGCTTGGGTAGAAGAAAAGTACTGATTTAGCAATAATACAGTCTTGAAGTCATGGGAGCAACCACTCTGTGTCCCAGACATTTGAAGTGCTAGGACAAGATAACTTGTGTTGCAACTGACCATTATTCTCTTAGATATTGTCTCTCCCAGTCACCATGGTGGGAGCCCATTTTTTACTGGTCTGGCATCTACTGGGGCACAAATAAATTTTTCAGGAACTCTGCTTGTTTATGTAATTCTTACCTTTTCATTTCAAGGTTCTCACACCTGGCAGTTTTCAATAATAGAGGTCTTTAAAAGGTGGCCACTGACAACAAGCACATAGTAGTAAATATTCACAGTAGCCAAGAGACTGGCAAGCCAAACTGTGATCATCATCAGAGCTCCAGGCAGCTCAGATTTCTCTTTATCCCAAGAAGGGATACAATAAAAATAAATCTAAAAATAAAAGGGGAAAAAAAAAAACCAGAACACCACCAAACCAAAATGCTAGCACAGCAATAACCTTCCTACTGCTTTTTCAGTGGAATAGAAAAGGAAATATCTAATTGAATTTTCAGAACAAACAAGAAAACCACCACAGAAGTCCCAAAGCTAAATTCTTCTGAAAGAATATAAACATTTGGACCAAAATGTTACATTTTAAGTGACTCCTTCCTTGGTATTTGCATCATCTTTTCTTCAGGAGAAACTGAAGAAACAGTAACAGGAAAAAATGTAATAGAAGAGCTCTCAGGAATTGTACTCTATTGCTCACTCTACACACATGCTCCTCTTTCCCATAACAAGGGAAGCATTTTAAGGCATAAGTGCATAAAGCTATGTGTCAATGAAAAAAAAAAATAAAATTATAGGAATCTTAAAACAATAAGTTCTTCCTATGCCTTCCAAAACACTGACCTTACAAAAAAAAAAAAAATCTAGAGAAATAATTAGTAAAATCAAAGGCACATAGTCTACAAAGATTTGAATGCATTTCTTTTAACTAAAGGTAACATTCTCCATAATGTGTGATAGTATTCCTATGCCAAGAAGTTGCTTCACATTTTGTCAGATATTTTTGGGTGAGGGAAACGCTTCAAAAGTTTTTGGTTTGGTTTTGGTTGGTGGTGGGTGTGGGTATATGGTTTTTGGTGTTTTTTGGTGGTGTTTTTTTTTTATTACCTTTAAAAAAAATAGAGTGTTTTCTATAGTACAATTGTAACCTAATGAAATACAGGGGCTCTGTATATAATTCACACAGTGCCTACATTCCTCTGTAAGCAATGACAACTGCTAGTGAAGATGCTTAACTATATCATAAATGCACTCACATCCAAAGCATTTATTAAGTAAAGAATGAATGAAATTGGACATGAGATCTGACACCTCTGTTCCATGTGGCCACTCTTGCTAATCAAATTCTCTGATGCCACATGGACTGAGCTTCCTGGTGGTGAGAAGCCAAGCAGGATAAGAATTATCTAAGCGATAGACTGCAAAAGGATGCAATGTTTTTCCAGAGAAGGTTGCAGAAGGTCATCCTTATATTTACAGATATCATACAATGCCTTATGTACCCAACTTCACAGCCTTCCATTGTCAGCTTCGGGGGGGGAGCGGGGGGGGGAGTAGGCAGGGGAGGAAAACCACCCAGTTTCATTAATTGCCAAGGTTCCTGCCTGAGGGAAACTAGAAAGGAAAAGTGAGCAATCACATTTGCTTATCCTATCTGTCAGGAACAGGATTTGGAATATAAAACCATGACAAAACTGCCAGGAAAAGACCCATTTCTTCAATTCATAAAGCCCTAAAATTCACCTGCAGTTTGGTTTAGCAATAACCCCTTGTATCTTCTTCAAGTGCTGTTATCAAAAAGAATTCTTTCAGCTAGCTAGCTTTCATGAACACCTTCCTAATTAAGATTAGAATAAATCTATATCAAGGTGAAAGAACTGTCTTGTTTAAATATTTCTACATCAGTTTTGTTCTGATGGATTATGCAGTTTTGTGTAGATCTCTGAAAACAGAAGAATTATTCATAACTTCCAAAAGAAGCCTTTAAGCAGCATCAAAAAAATTACTTCAAAGAGCTTGTCTCAAAGGTATCTTTCTTTAATTCTTTCATTTGCTGTTCCACAAAACTTGAAGCTAGTTAAATTTAACTGATTTTACAAGCTGTGGAGAGACAGCTTAGTACACAGAACACATTTTAGTCATTTTTGTCTGTAGCCATAGTAATTTCCTCTAATCTCAGGGTTCCTTAGCAGTTCATTTGAGTCACTTTGCACCCTAGGAACTACAGGAAATACTATGGAAACTTTCCTGTCTCACTTTGCAAACTGTTACATTTATTCCTGGTTTTATGCTAATAACAACAGCTTGCCAAAGCCAAACAACACAGTATCACAATCTTACTCACTTAAAATTTGTAAAAAATATTTCATTTAATTGCCGGGGGTCGTGAGGGTACACTTTAACTGAACAAACACAGCAGTTTTTGCAAAAAGGCAAACATGAAGAAAATAGTATCTAGCTTTCATTACAAACACCACTGGCAATTAAAAATGACAACAGCCTAACTTCTTTAAGAACACTTAAAATTTCCATAGCAGGCACAGGAATAGAACTCTTGGATAACAGCAAACTCTTGTTAACATAAAATGTAAACAAAGTGCAACAAGGCCTCATTTTCAGAAACACGGTGCTCAAAATGGTCCTTTTATTTTTGAACAACATACCAAGCTCCCGACCAGAAGACCATCTGATGTGTACACATAAGCAGTTCCTAAGATGACGTGCATGGGTCCTCCTTTTTGTGCTGTTAAGAATTACAGACTACCACCACCATCCACCTGCCTGTTTGGAGTAGCCTTCATGCATCATGTTTGCAGGTTCACCTGCAACCTGGCTTTTGCCTGGGCTAAGCCACAGACCCCCAGATACAGGCAGTCCTCCAGCCACACACATGCTGCTACTGTGGCAGAATTCCAAATAAAAACACGTGGTTTCATGTTTGCACATCTCATTTATCAATATTGGTTATGTTTCCCCACAAACATCTCAGCAAACAGCCAGGCTACAAGGGTGCTCATTAGAGCAAAGCTGCTCCTTTCAGCTGGATGCATACGCAGCAATCAGCCGTGTGTTGCAAGCCAAGCACACTGTGCATACCTGGATGACCCATGATGGGAATACAACATTTCTAGATCTTTTAGAACATTTGCTTGTTTCTGAAGAAGACAATAGTTCTAGATCCATAGGCAGAATATTCTGTTGTTTTTCCCTCCAGATATTTCTATTGTCCTCCAGACAGTGGTTTACTTGAAGGGATCTTCAAACTTGAAAGAAGGTATTTCCAGGTATTCTCATGTACTTCTAAGGCAAGCTCAACCTGGAAAACTAATTTAGCCATCAAGTCTGTATGAGAAGGTAAAGAGCGGGGGTCCCACGGAGGGGGCAAACAGCAGCAAAAAATACAGACAGGCAGGCAAGGAGGAGTGCTCATGCTGCTGAAGTAATACAAGAATTTCCCCGAAATTACTGGGATGGGATCAGCAAAGGTTGAGCTTGTTATTCTCTTGCCAGCATGCAGGAAAGGTAAAATTACCAGTTGCAGTGAAAGTCATTGTGCAGATCTACTGAAATAGTGAATGCCATGTTTTCCCACAAGTATTGTCACATTTTAATTCTGTTCTGCCACTTTCCTTTAAAGGGAAGTTTTACCCAAAGACACTGGCCCCAGATATCCACTTACCCATTCTTAATGCATTTCATGCTTTGAGGATGGTAAGTTATCTTTTCCTCCATGCACCCATGCTTGCATACAAATGGTACATGCAAGAAGCTTGTATCTAGACAGTAAAAAGCATTTCATGTTATTTCAAATAGGAACAATTTTCTTAGTAGTTCATTTACATAGAAGCAGTAACTGGACACAGCACTTCCTCTTGAAGAGCATCAGCAATCATTCATGCACAAACATTTCATGCACAGGGTCAAATTTCTGATCTATAACAATTCAGTTTCCATTCCAGGACACACAGAAACAAGCGGATATATTCCTCACTGGATCACCCTATATCCTTTGCAGCTTAGTTGTTTTATGTTTCACTGATGCCGTTTCCTTCACCCTTTCATGACGTTAGTATTTTGTAAACACTCTCTTTGTTTATATTTAACTCTTCACATCAAATGGGGAGAAATGAAACTCAATGGTGGAAGGTGGTCAGGAACGAAGCAGCGGCACAGGGACTGGCAGTCCCAGATCTCAGAGTACTTATGATTAAAAGTTAGTAACACAATTAATTTATCTTTGTAAGATAGGTCTTCACTTTGTTTATTTACAGCTTGAGGAAAATCCTAATAAAAATGCATCCTACAATTCAACTGGCTAGACTAGTAGTGCAACACACTAAAAGAAACCCTCTTTCTTCCCTTTTTAATGCATAGCAAGGCTGAGTAAAACAAATTACTCTTGCTGATGCCATGCAGTTAACGTGCAAATTGCAAAGTTAATTCCACAATTTTTGTGTCATTCTCCTGACAAGAACTAAAGCTCTAAAGATTATGTTGTAATAAGAGGTAAAGATCTAGTTTCACTGTCCCTCCTAGCTCAAAACATGCAAAGAACTACAGGGACTCAACTTTTGCCTCTAGCATGACTTGTGTTTGATATCACCCAAGCAACTTAAATTTGGATTTAAGCCTTTTTTTGCCATAAGCATAAAATGAATTATGAGGCATAGCATTGCTTATAAAACACCCTCAAATACTATAGCAATGCACGCAAACAGTCCTGAAAACAGGTAGCAGGAAGGAAAATTGATTAAAACACATATACAAGCACATGTCCCAGCAGAAATTTTTAGGCAAGCTCATGCTGTTGTTAGGAGAGGAAAAGAAAGGAAGGTGTTTGTTTT
>VZTM01017008.1:4251-28882 GCA_013400555.1 Jacana jacana | reverse complement strand
TTTCTTCATGAATACAGAAATATACCATCTCTTGGTAAAATTGTACAAATATATTCTGTAACATAATGCTCTGTATTTATATTTTAAACATTTTAATGAAATATTAAACAGATTCAGTTTGAGGTCCTGTTATTAAGCTATATAGGAAAGGTCATGACAGTAGAGAGACTGCTATAGCTGCTCTGAACAAAGTAGCTTGTTATTCAGTAACAACGTGAAGTTTTAACCTGGAGCTGATACGCAATAACTATAAAACTATAACTCTCCTGCTTCTTACTTTTTGTAAATAATGGTTTTCTTTGGGGGAGTGAGATTGCTGTTTCTTTAAAATGTATGCTTTCAAATTCATCTTTTTTCTTATCCTTTCCTTTATTCTTCCTTTCTAGCCCCTGCTTTTTCCTCTGTGTTCTCCCCTCCCCCCAGTTCTCTTCAATTTGATCTCATCCATATGGTCTTAAACAAATTGGCTGCAAAAGATCTGGGTAAGGTGAGCAGATGTCCTGTGAAAAAAAGTCATCAGGGTGTCCATTTTTTCCCCATTTCTTCATATTACACTACTCAGTTGCACAGTAGGGGAAAAATAATAGGCAATTTACATAGAGAAATCCTTGGATAAACCTGTGTTAAAACACTGGAAAAGAAACTTTCGCAATAGTTTGTCAAAATTAAACAAGAAAAACAAAAAACATTGTTCATACTTTGCAGTTATGCCAGCAGGTTGTCTAAAACATCTGCTCTGGTAATATGTCACAAGAAATAGCCTGTGCAGGTTAGGCCAGTACATAATAGAAGTAAATGTATTTTTAAATGCCAGGTTTTAAAAGAAGACAGATCTGCTTGGTATCTCATTATAAGGGAAATGGCTTTTCATGTCACCCCATCAGTAGTTGTGCAGCTTTGGGGAAAGTTTCAAAGGTTACGATCTATACCTTTTAACTCTTAACTAGCTTACAATTTTTCCCATGAAGAAACCTGGGAGGGTATTAATCTTCAAATAATAAAATTGGTGCTTTTTTGTCTTTGGTAAATGAAAGGTAATTTGCCTTGCATCTGCATATAGCATGTCTCCTTGCTATTTCTCGACAGGAAAACTCCTTAGGAACATCATGTGGAGTTCCTACTGCAGGTGTTTACTCCCCTGCATGTTCATGTGCATATACTTACATGAATCTCAAGAAGCTTTTGGGGTTGATTCTGACTTAATGGCAGCATAGCAATGAAGCAAAATCACTAATTTCCCTAGAAGTGCTTAGTCACATCAGTGAAGCATAAATTCAGTTTTCAGAAAGGTTCATCTTTCTCTGAAGACAGCAGAATAGACTTAAGTCAAAAATCCTTGCATAAGTCTGCACATTTTGGACCCCAATTCAATGTCACTAAAATGTGTACAGATTTTAAGTATGATTGCACATTTGCACAATTTGACCAAAATAGGCATATTTAGAGCATGCACTCATGTAATTTACTAAAACATGGATTATCCAGCAAAGTACAAAAATCTTTTAGGTAATACAATGATCTTGACTGAATTCAATATTTAAATGCTTTATTCCCTTGGAACTGCTTATGATCTTGCAGACATGCAAGTACTTAAAGATTTTGGAGAACTAGACCTGTCTCATTAAGTATACAACACCAACAAGCATTACCTTCCTTTTCTTTACACTGATTGTATGCCTATGAAAAAATAAAATAAAAATTACAGCCACCCAAGTAAGAAGGCAATATCTTTCTGGATGCACTGTGATTATCTCTGAAGTCAAAATGGTATTAAGTCAAACAGTTGATCATCAGAAAACACACAGACACATACCAGTTTTGACTGAATTTTTACTGGGAAGTCAAGTATGTGTATTTCTGGTTAAAAGCTTACAGAAAGCAAGCCCAGAATAGAATCTGTGCAACTTTTCATTTATTACAGAAAAGTCCTTGCTCAGCCCATTTCAGAGAAAGTTTTTAAAGGTTTTCCAGTGCATTTTTAGTGAATCTTCTGAAGCAGCTTCAACTCTAGTTTTTCACAGACAAAAATCCAATATTGTGAAAGCTTTTGAGCTTTCTATTCCCAAGTGGGTACGTACAAAACAGTAAACTCAAACTACTTTTTTTAAATAAAATTATTTATCTATTTAAAATAATACAAGTATTTCTTCCTTGCTGGAATTATCTGTTCATTGAAACAGAACAGAAAAAGCTTCCACATCTTTCTTGTGTATAGGCTATACCTTTTTTTTTTTCCCCAAATAAAGTACTATTTCCTTTGTTGAAAAGTCGAACATATTTTAAAACCACAATAAAGAAGTGTGAGAAATAAGGCAAATGAATGATGAAGTATAAAAATGTGTTAGAAAAAAGGGATCTGATTATCTGGGGAGGGTTCTGCTTTGCATTGATATTACATAATAGTACTCTGGTCTGAACTCCTCTCAATTTCTTAACCAAATTACCCTTTAAATTACCAAGCAAGGGCCATATGCTTCCCTCATTTATGCTGCGCATATCTCAGATTTTCACTTAATTTAAACAAGAGAGACATGATAAGTGTCTCTCTAGTTTAAAGGAAACCTGTGTGCACTTCTTTTAGTGCAATTTTCTGAAAGTTACCATGGTGAGAAATGCTTTTTTACAGAGTCCTCCTGATCTCTGACTCAGTCTAGAAGTTTTTCTGTTTTAACTTCTTTACACCATCATCTTTTTGGTCAAGGACTAGTCAACACTCTTCTTCAGTGCTTCACAATGGCTACTTTATTTTCCTAAGAAAAGTTATGGTAGGATGAATAGCATTTGAGACAAGATATAAGATTTAGAAATGAAATCAAATTTTCTCTGAAATTTAAATTCAATCATAACTGAACAAGACCTCAAAGATTAATAAAGTTTCTAAAATTATGCATAATGCTTAGGTACCTCACTAAATCTTTGTTTTCTTGGAAATAGAATAACTGGACAAGTTTCAAAACACATAGCTTAATATTGCTGATGTCCACATGTCCATAATTTGATTAAATTAAATTTTTTCTTGATGGATTTGTACACGTGTTGTCGTGCCGAAGGATTTGCTCCACTGCGTCATGTGGTGCTGGGATTGTTTTCCTAGTGGTGCTCTGCTGCATGATAGAACCAGAATGGTATGACTTCTAACGGGAACTGAGGAAAGCCAGTTGCATAAATAATATTAAAGTGTTGGGCACCATTAGGCTTGTAATGCTCCATTTCTTGCCTCCACAATATCGTTTCCTACTCACATTTCCTTAAAAGCTCAATAAATGTAGTATAATCGGAGCACAAATAGGCTGAATTAGGATTCAGGTGCAGTGGTTTATGGACAGATAGAGGTTGGTCGTGACTAAGTAGGCTTCTTGATTAAATAATTACTGTAGGTGAGATAAAATGGAAATAACAGCATCTACTTCCTGGTTTCCAAAATTTCTCATAGAATGATGAAGGAATCCTGTTAAGGCATCCAAAATGGTGACATGAAGTACACCCATTTCCTTCCCTGCACCTCCCATTAAATCTTGATGATTTTCATTTGAATGTGAATGTGGGATGGTCATGTCGTAGGTGAGACCAAATTCTCCAAATCTTTCTGCAGGAAGCTGACCTAAAACTCTCTTATCAGGAGGACTGGATGAATACATAGTAAATAATGCACATTTTATGAGACACACAGCACCTACAAATACATCAAGCAGTGTATCAGATGCCTCTCTTGGTCTATAAACACCACATACAACCATGGGTGTATCAACCAGCTGGACCTAGTGTCTTGCTGCAATTGCTTCACTGTTAGGAATACACTTTCTGGTAGAAACACTTCAAAGGATTCCTGCCACCCAGCCCTTCCCTACTGCTCAGCCCTCCTCCATGGTCAGCACTGACATGCCCACTTAGTAACGAGGAAATCCACCTCCTGGCTTCGCACTCACTGGGAAAAAGAATAACACACTTGGGGAGAGATAGCAAGAGGAAACAGAGACAAAGACTCTTCATTGAGTTCATTAGTTCTCTCTAATTAGTTCTCTCTAATCAAGAGACACTGAAATTTGGAGGAGAAGCAGAGATTTACATTGATTGACTTTGCAGGTTTCTTTTTTCTGGATCAGTGTAATTTTTCAGTTAGCTAAAACAGAAGGATACTTTTCAATGGCACTCTTAAAGCTTCTGTGTCCCTCAGTTTTAGCTATCCTTGGGAAACAGTGTGTAACTCTCTGAGATTGCCAATAACCCTGATATTTTCAGGCTGGTGGGGTTTTCCGGGGGGGGGGGGGGTTGTGTGTGGATGAGGGTCAGGGGTTGTGTGTGGTTTTAGGCTCTTGGCTATTAGTACTGCCCTGTGGGCCCAAAGCAGATGGGTCCCCATCATAACAGACTTCAGGAAAACAGTCTGTGCTCGTAAATATATGGCAGAGGTCAAGGGGTATCTTGACCCAGTGGTTGAATACTACTCAGTAAAAAAACCTAAGTAAGACTTAAGACAACATACGGCATTTTGTTGGTACCCAAACTCAACCCATGGGAGGAAGGAGATAAGGGACTGTACCACATCTGTGTGATGAGCACCTTAACTTCAATTGTATTAAAACTGTAGCTAGTAGAGGCAAATCAGCAGAAGTCTGAATTTCAATAGATCCAACAACAGGTTTTACAGGCAATTTTTCTCTGCCACTTTCACGAATTACCTGCCATTTACTATTTTTCTATTCATTCACAGCTTACAGTTGCAGGAATCAATGCTTTGTGCCCACTGTGGAAACCTGATGTTGAAAAAGACAGTTCAGAGAAACACCATAAAAATACCACCAACAATAATTTAGTATTTTATCTTATTTTTTTTTTTCCTGCCCTAGTAGACAGAAGAGATGTCCCTGCCAAATCTAGAGAAACGATCAGGATGCCATTCTCATTCTCATCCTCAACAGATCTTCAGCCTTCCTCTTCATCTATGTTGGGTGTGTATATTAGGATATTACTGTGGCAGTTTTTGTGTAGTGATGTCTGTGCGTTTAAGCTTGTCAACAGTTAAACATGGCTGCCAGAGTTATTTCAACACAATGCACAACAATTAGTTCAGCTGTGGAACTTTGAGTTTCACGGGCTACTGGGGAAGAATGGCTTTGGGAAGGTTCAAAATGTGTGAAAGGCAATTTAAAAGGATTTATATCCTTTATTCAGTCTAATTTAAGTTCCAACACTTATCAGGTTCATTCAGTGTGAATTTGTGGTACTGCTGCAACACCTGTACAAATCACTTGGTCTGTCTTTGGGGCTTTTCACTTTCTTTTCCACCAGGACATAAGTCTTCACCTACTGTACAGGCCCTAAGTGTTAGTTTTGCATGTGGTCAAAAGGAGATACATTTCTTTCACTTTTTGTGCAAAAGAGTATTATGGCAGGTAGGATGTCATTTTGTGGCTGTGCTCTATTCCTGGTATTCTGTGTAGTGCTTCTATAGTCAGTCTTTTTGCTGCCTTCTGATTGTTTCAAGTATAGCATGACATATATAAACCACAGGATGGGGATCTGTGACTCTCCATCATGTACATGTCACACATGCACAGATGACAGGATTATCAACCTCTGATGGCAGAATTAATTTTGTTAACCTTATCTGCAGCGGAAGTGGAAAATATGCAGGTGGTGAATAAATAGTATGAAGAGATAATAGAATTACTCAGCCTCATTAAATGGCTGCACATTGTGCTATTTAGTAATGCGCTCAATAGCCAGGTGTCTTCAAGAGCAGGTACAATAGATTATTAACTGTAGGGGGACTGCACACATAAAGACATAACTGTTAAGGGGAATCAATGCATTCTGCTCAACACCATATGCATGGAGACATAAAACAGTTATTATTACAACATTATCTCAGCTTGTCTAACAGCTATCCCTATCCTTTCACTTGGTCCTTTTTTCTCTGCTTTCCTCTCTTTTCTTTATGCAGACTCTAAATCTACAAAGAAACATAACAAAATCTTTCAAATTGAAATCTCACACCTTTCCACCCTCCTTAAGGAAGGAACGCACATCAACAATACACATTAATCAGCTATAAATGAAAGTAATAATAATCTGCCATGCTCGTCTGCCTATTATCATAAGTAGCATGAAATGATAATTTAATACTATGCAGTACTTCACTTCATCAATAAAAGTATCCAAGCAGCAAAGCACAAACACTAACAAGTGTGCAGCACAGTCAATTCTCATCACATCCCCAGGACCCAATTCATTTTTCATCAGCTGTATCACCAGCTTGCCAAGTCACAGAAGGGAGGAACGAAAGCTGCTACTTCAGCCTCATGGATGTGGGCAAGGGAAGGTGGCTGCAACTCCCTTCACACTGCCTGCCTCAAAAGCTGTGGTCACCAGCAGGTACCCTACTATCATCTTCTGCTGCTTCTGTTGTGCTTTTTTCCAGCCCTATACATCTTCCAAGAACAGCTGGCTCTTTCTTTTCTAATCTTATCTCTACCTTGGAAATTTAGATTGTGTCACCAAGTTTGGCTCTTCAGATGGAAAGTACCAGGATCTTGGCTGTCTCTTCATGAGGTTATTACCCTGTTTCCTGCTCACACCAACCTTAGTCCTTACAGATAGCTGGTTGGAAATTCTTCACCAAAATGTTCTACAGAGAATGCAGTTTCCATGCCATAAATGTTTACCACAGGAAAAGACTTTTTTTTTTTTCCCAAAGTGGAACAAAATGGAAGTGTTTCCTTACAAGGAAGTTGAGACTTGTGTCTCCTCAGGGAAGACTGTCCTTTGAGGGCTTTGCTGTCTTTCCTCAGCTTTGACTGACAGTGCCCTTATAGGAGGTACAGCCCCACTTATGAAGGCACAGAGGTGAAGGCAGAGCTTGGCACACAACTTCTGTGTGGCATCCTGGCAGCTGCATTAATATTGCATTAGGTAGAAATGGGAATGTTCCCACATTCCCAAGCAGGTACATTTCTTTAAAGGTGACAGCCCTGCAAATGACTTTTCATCACATTTTCATTTTTAAGGGTTGTCAACACACTTGAAATACGCGAGGAGAAAAAACTTGATCCTATGTTTAACTTTGAGAATAAACCATGCCAACATGTCCATTCCTGTAGCAGGTTACAAGTATGTCCATACAACACATAAATTTCCTACACAGAGTAACAGTGTGATAACCATCTCAGAAGAACAATATTGCTGTTTATTTAGGTGTTGGGATTTTGACTGCATATAAAGTTTTTCATATAAGGCTACACACCACCTGAGAGTGAGTTCATGTCTCCCGTGCCATTTACATGTGCCTGCAATCCAGACATCTGGGAAATTCCAGGCTGTCATAGCCCTACAAAAGGACTGAATACCAGATGCAATAATAAAAGTAAGAAAGGTTAGGAAGACACATCCATAACCCAACAAAAGTTACAGGAAAGAGGATGAAAAAAAATTAAAGACAATTTCCTTCAGAAATTCAAGGTTTGTCCTTCCCACAGAACTATAACTGGCTCATGTTACCCATCAATTCTCCTACTAACTAAAATTTACGTTGCAGTGGTTAGATGCTTTTTCCTCACTAGTTTTTAGTGATGAAAAGTTGCAAAAAAACCCAAAAAGAAATTTCTTAAAATGGAGGCTCAAAAAGCTAAATTTTGTCCTCTTTTAATTTTTGGCAAAATAGCAAAATAGATAAAGGTATTAGTTTAGCTCTTGTAAGACTGAAGAGTAGTATTATGCAAGCACTAGCAGTGGTTGCATTAAGAGCCAGACGAGCTACAGCTGCTTACATATTTGGTTAAAAGTCGTCATGTAGGAAATCAGACACAGTCTATGCTACGTTCCCATCACATCACGGCTGTAACAAGATTTCTAATTGCATTGAGTTGTTCCATGCTTAGGTTTTGGCTCCGATGCTCAGCACAGATTTGCAACACCTAGAGCTCAATGACACTTTTTCAAAAACTCCATTGACCTCTTCCTTTATGACCATTGATAGCTGCAAAGTGTCAAATCACTGCGCTGCCTAGACATTCAGCCAGTGAGTAGAGCTTATTTTGTATTCGCTACTTGCTTATTTTGTATTTGCTACTTGAATGGAAATTTCCAGAGGATTTTATTTTGTTGAAGGTTGGGCAACAGCGCTGAAGAATATAAGCATTTATTTCATATACTTGGAAAAGGGCAGGTGTGACTATATTACTCCATTGCATATATAAAGATATAAAATTATTTCATAAACCCAGAAATGAGTGCTGTGAACATTTCACTTCTTTTTGATTATCACTCTAACCATCTGGTAATCCCAGCAGCTAACCCAAACTTCTGGATAGATGAGGAACAAGTATTTCTGTGGGAAAGCCATCCTTGCATTACAAGCTCAATATGTAACCAAGTGGTTGTGTCAAGTGGAAAACAGCAATTTTATGACAACTTTTTCTGTACCAGTCTCTCATAGTGCTCCCAACTTCATTATATGTACTGACATATTATTGAAAGACTAAATTGCTTTCAGTAGTCACCACAGTTCCTTTTTGACTTCCCATCACCATCATATGACTCTGATTTTAAAATGAGAATTTGTAACAGACACTTCCATTTTTCACAATGTCAGTCCTGCTTTGGTGACTTCCACATGACACAATATTGCCATAATCATAGTTAATACTTAATGTTGTTGCATATTATCTTTAGGTTTCCCTTTAAAGAAATTGGTTCAAACTAAAAGAGTTGCTGAGTGTCAGATTCCACTGGGAAGAACGACTACAGCATTTAGTGCTGATTTTAATGTTTGGGTTCTGGATGAAGTCCAGCCGTGGTTGACTGACCTTGCCAACGTCATTGTTATCAGAGTATTATGGGAAATTGCACACCAGTGTACAAATCCTACTTCATGTTGATTTGTAACACAAATAACCCCTTGAAAGCTGTCTCCTCTCCTGTTAACTTTTGGGTTAGTCTTAGCTGTGCACCTCAAGGAGGTTTTTTGCCCATGTTAAAGCAAATATTTCTCAAACAGATTTCAGTGGAGAAATCTACCACTGTGCCATTGAACCCAATAGAAAACACTGAGAATTTTCTAACTGTATTGTATGCGTCCTTATATAGAGCTAATTTGTGGAGATTTTGGCACCAACTGAGGAAGTGGGACAGAAACGTACGTCTGAAATGGCATATATATGATACATAGAAAAGTAAATCTAATGATGTGTTAGTATTCAGCTGGGATCCACCCATTTTGTGATGAATACGCTGCTGATGATAAAAACGGCACCCTACCATTGCTTTCCCTATCCAATATGTAAAAAGGAAGCGAAAAATACATACATTGAAAAAGTTGCTAAGGAAATCTGAGTAAGTTGAAATTTAACAGAGGCATTGTTATGTTTGTCCTGGTTCCTGCTATTATGAGCGTTGCAATGTGCCTGTGTACATTACAGCACACACAAAGAGAAGAACTTACCATGTTTTAAAGGAAAAACTGCAGGACACCTCCTTTACTTTCTCCTGCAATTGCCATTCTCATGAGCTAGAAGAATAATTTAAAACAGTAGTGGATGTATTCCCTGTGTGAGCATCAATGGGCTAAAAAGACTAGTTAGAATTTAGGTAGTATCTGTATCAGGAATAGCGTGGCCAGCAGGAGTAGGGAAGTGATTTTGCCCCTGTCCTTGGGACTGGTGAGGCCTCACCTTGAGTACTGTGTTCATTTCTGGACCCCTCTCTACCAGAAGGACATTGAAGTGCTGGAGCATGTCCAGAGGAGGGCCATCAAGCTGGTGAGAGGTCAGGAGATCAAGTTGTATGAGGAGAGGCTGAGGGAACTGGACATGTTTAGTTTGGAGAAGAGGAGGCTGAGGGGAGACCTCATTACCCTCTAAAACTACCTGCATGAAGGTTGCAGAAAGGTGGGTGTTGGCCTCTTCTCCCAGGTGAATAATGACAGGACCAAAGGAAACGGTCTGAAGCTGAGACAGGAGAGGTAGTTTCAGATTAGATATTAGGAAGAATTAGTGTACTGGCAGGGTTGTCAGGAGTTGGAACAGCCTATCCATGGAGGTGGTGGAGTCACCAAGCCTGGAGGTATAAAAAACATGTAGACATGGGACTTCAGGACTTCAGGGCATGCTCTAGTGAGACTGTTGAGTTGGGTGATATCCTTTGTAGGCTGGGGTTTTTTTTTGTTGGTTGGTTGGTTTTGGGGGTTTTTTGGTTTTTTTTGGTTGGTTGGTTGGTTTGGGTTTTTTGGTGTGTGTGTATGGTTGNTTTGTTGCCCTCCTCTGTACTCGCTCCAGCACCTCGATATCTCTCTTGTGCTGAGGTGCCCAGAACTGGACACAATACTCAAGGTGCGGTCTCACCAGTGCTGAGTACAGGGGGACAATCACCTCCCTACTTCTGCTGGTCACACTATCTTTTATGCAAGCCAGGATGCCATTGGCCTTCTTGGCCACCTGGGCACACTGCTGGCTCATGTTCAGCCTCCTGTCGACCAGCACCCCCAGGTCCTTTTCTGCCAGGCAGCTCTCCAGCCACACTGCCCCAAGCCTGTAGCGATGCATGGGGTTGTTGTGGCCCAAGTGCAGGACCCGGCACTTGGCCTCATTGAAGGCCATGCCATTAACATTGGCCCATCTATCCAGTCTGTCCAGGTCCCTCTGTAGAGCTTTGATGACCTAAGAGGTCGCTTCCAACCATGAATGTGATTCTGTGTGGCCTCCAGCAGTCCTTTTGAATGAATGAGAGTGATTGGAGAAAAAGTCAGTGCATTGAGCATGTACCAGTGATTGTACCCCTTCAGGTAAAATGGCGCTCCCACTAGCCAACGAAGCTTTGCTGTTCTGCTTCCAATTCACCATCATGCTTTGCTCTGAATGTTTGTCTTCCAAGACAATCATAGAATCACAGAATCATAGAAATGCAAGGTTGGAAAGGACCTACAAGATCATCTAGTCCAACCATCCTCCTATCACCAATACTACCTGCTGAGCTACTAAATCATGTCATGTCCAGATGCTTCTCAAACACCGCCAGGGATAGTGACTCCACCACATCCATGGGCAGGCCATTCCAGTGCCTGACCACTCTTTGGAAGAAAAAGTTTTTCCTGACATCTAATCTAAATCTCCCCTGGCACAACTTCTGGCCATCATTAGTTCTCTGGGAGGAGGCCGACCCCCTCCTCTTCACAACCTCCCTTCAGGAAGTTGTAGAGTGTGATGAGGTCTTCCCTGAGCCTTCTCTTCTCCAGAATAAATAATACCAGTTCCCTCAGCCATTCCTCATAAGAGTTGTGCTCCAGACCCCTCACCAGTTTTGTTGCCTTTCTCTGGACATGTCCCAGGGCCTTGATGAGCAAATTTTTTGCTGATGAAGATCCATTTTAAAAGTCCATATGCTCATGTACACGAGTTGCTTGATGCTTAAAAAAGCCAGTGTTATTTAATGCACGTAGACCCAGGACAGCTATTGCAAGCCATGTAGCTATTTATTCCTTTTTGGTATTTTTAATTAATTTGTATTCTTGCTAGGTCTTCACAGTGGGATGTCCTCCATCACATGTGTGTGTTTGCAACTACAGGAATAATTTAATACAAGTACTGAGCCAAGTGGAGTTGCCCACCATGAAGCACAAAACTGAATGTTCAGGCTTTCCACGTGAGTTCCATATTTCACATAATGCTGGCTGCTTTGTTAAGTTTTCAGCTTAATTTTTTAAATGCTGCCCCATGAAACATCCCGTCATTTTCAGCTAAACAAGAGTTTTCAGCAGAAAGGATCCCTCTGTGTCTTTCTGAATTACTTAGACTACTTTGATTTTCTGATTCTTTCCTTGTTTTCCTGGAGTATGCCGCCAGGGAGTGGCAGTGATAAATGTAATGCCTGGTTCTTTTGTGACATTAACACGATTAAAAATAAGTTCTCATGAGTAACTTGTTGCTTTCTCCCAGGGAGCCAAGTAAGTTGTGCCACAATCCAGATTTCCTCGGCTTGCGAAACAATGATTTTCAGACTCTGTGCAGAAAGTAGAATCAATAGAAAAAGAAATCAGCAACAAAATAAAGACTTAAGGGAAATGTTTGGGGCAAACAGGGAGTCTTACTCGCAACTGTTCTGATGTTGTAAAGAGGCTTCATTGCAATGTAAAGAAACAGGTCTCTAAGTAAATGGAGGGGAGTCCTCTGAAGAATAGTGCCTTTTTACCACTCCCAGCTGTCCTTGTTGCACCAAAAATAAAGATAAAAATCTCCAAAGAGTAAAAGCTTTACCAAGTTTGGATGGACTGCAAAAGTAGGTTCTGTGACAGGGTCACAGCTCCTGCCCTGCCCTATTCTAGCTGACAGAGGAGCAATAGAAAAAGTAGCCACCTCTCTGCTAGACTAATGGGAAGACTGATCGTGTTAAAAATCTGAGCCCAAGTGCAAGAAGAAAAATAGCTGTTAGTTTTATAAAATAAAGTCAGCACTTTATTATTTTTTTCATCGGTCTTGCTTTTGACAGAACTCCTGTCAATAAAATGCTGTGAGCACTCTGAATAAAAGCTATTTCTTGAAGTATGTCGGTCAAGCTTTTTTTTTTAAGGAAAATATTGTATCTCCAAAGAATAAAGGGAACAGTTTAAGTAATATGATGGCAGGCTGGCTAACAGTGCAAGGTTCATCATTCCCAAACAAGCTCTGTGCTATTGCTTTTTAGCTTTGATGTCACATTTCTGCTTCTTCGTTACAAGGACTCTTTTCTATCACATGTGGACATACTGAATAGTAGGGTGGTATGAAGATGTTCAAAATGGTTTTCACCAAGGGCTAATGGTGCCTTTCATTTTTAAATCTTGCATGGAAAGCTAGTTACAGGCCACCTGGCTAGCCCAAGAAATCAGCACCTTTTCTAAGGAACATTGTCTCCAAAGGAACTCAATCTGCATTGCCATGCACTCTATTTTGCATTTACTCATGTACGTTTGGGGAGATGATTTACAGCTCCTTACACAGAGATGCTCAAGAATCTCTAATCAATAAATTTGCTGCTGCAAAGCTCTTTCCCTACCACAAGAAACACATAAAAAACCTTTGGGAGTATACTGGCACATGAGTATTTATTTACTGTGAGGATCATACAGTCAGGATTAGAATCTAGTGCAGCCATGTGAGAATAAAAGCATCCTCAAAACAACTCTAAACACCTGTAGTGGTTCCTCTGTGTATGTAAGATGGGTCTGAACTGAAAATCTCAAACAATTTGGATTAACCAGGTAGTACAGACTTACACTTAAGTCATAGCTTGCTTTTAACTTGCTAGCTTGAATATGGGTGACAGGCTAGCCACAGTTTGACCACCTGGATCTTGCAATTGCATATGAAATCTTTCCAAGATAATACTCCAAGTTAAATACCCTGAAAAGCTGCCTCTGCTGAACTCTGGCTACCTCAACTAGATTAGAGCAAGCATGTTAATTAGTTCTAAAGCTGGAACTAATATACTACCTTACACTGCAATCGCAGTGACTCCTGCAGAAAATACCTTGAGTCAGTACTTGCACCTGTATCATTTTATAAGGGAAGTATACACAATATAAGATCGTTAGCTTCTAGCATAAGAAACCATTAGTTTCAGCAGTATCTTTGTAGTTAAAAACGTTAAAAAATATGTACAGTTGAAATTAGTTCACTAAGAACCATATTTGCAAAGCTGAGCACTCCATTCAACATAGTTCTTAAACCTCCATTCAATATAGTTCTTAAACCTCCATTTACATTAAAAAAAAAAAAAAAGAAGAAGAAAGAAAAAGAAATAAGTAAACTACTTATTCACATGTATTAAAAAATATTTGTACTTTTAAAGTCATGGATTAAAGAAAAACATCAGAATCTGCTGTTGCAGCAGTTCTTAAACATGTGATTTTGGTGATTTATTTCAGTGGTTCTCAAACTCTTTGAACTAGGCATGTTTGCCATCATAGTTTTAATACAGAACTCCACAAAGGTGGCATTGTTCTGCAACCCACTGAAGACTCTTTGTGGCTACAGACCACAATTTGGGGACTGATGGCTTATTCTCCTGAAAATACCTTTGTTGTACTAATGTAATCTGCTGGGATATGGAACCGATAGCTTTGTTAATGGCTGTTGCCAGATGTTTAGTCCCTGTATTTTCATACATTTAGTTTGGAGCTAATTAGCTACAAGATAGTTCAGTTTTACAAGACTGCTACCAACCAACAATGAGTGTGCAAATGATGGTACCACAAAAAATGGTGTGCTGACTGGAGCTCAAGACCAGGCTTTTAGTGACTGGAGCACCTGGAGTCTTGGAGCACCAGGCCAACACAACTACTCATTTCCAGAAGCAACCCTCTTCAGTTCAATGTAAGCTACTCCACATAAGTTAAATCTTCTTTCATACCCTGTTATAGAAAATAATTCTTCTGAAGATAAATAGCAGAACAATTATTGAGCAAGCATTAAGAAATGTGCTTTTGGTTGCTGGTACACTTTGTGCTTGGAAACTTGAGTTTTGGTTAAGCGCAGAGGGAAATGAACTCTCTTATTCATTGCCTGACCATTTAAAATTAAATGTATAGGTAGGTGCATCGTTGATGTGCAACTTGCTCTTGTATTTATTCTATGTTTAAAAGGTTCAAAAATAAAGGACTACACATTAATTTCTTTCATCTTCATTATTTATTTTTGTAAGCTGCTAAAGCTGTGCTTTATTTATTGCAAGTCATCCATACATAATTCTCTGTAGTTTAGAAAACTGCATCTAACATTTTCACCCCAAGTTTATAAATTGCATTGATTTATTTCTGTCTCTGAGGCCTAGAACCATTTATTACAACAACAAAACATCCTCCAATTCTGGTGATCAAGGAACAAAGTTTACTCATTTACTGTGTAGTGAGAATTGACAGATGGCCAAATGGGGTGATAGATTTGATTTTAATGTGTCTTAAGAGAGTAAATGAACCAAAGGCAATCTTCATCTCATGTGAAAAGTTGGATTTTTGTGTGGCTTTTCTGCAACAGTGAGGTGCAATTCTCACAGCACTTCATTGATTTTCCAATCAACCATGACCACTCAGATGGCAAGAAACAGGGTCAAAGAATTTTTATGAAGGGCTTTTTTTTTTACTGTTTGTCTAGAACTGCACAAACAAGCCTGAATTAATATAACATAAAATACTTTTCACTGTTTGGGGTTTTTGTTTCCTCCTGTAAAATCTTACAAGTTTCATGACTTATGCATTTTTAATTTTGCATCAAATGAAGAGGTTTTATCAAGAGAATCATTTACATCATAAAGATAATGAGGATAAAATTTCCTCATGTCTCCCCACCTGTTATTTCAGCATATATCATGGATAACAAAGCACTTTGCATTCCTTCCTCTAAACTTTAAGTAGGGGTAGATTCCTTATTTCAGGACATGAAATAACACGTGGAGCTCTGCAAAAAAGCCAAAATGCAGTGGATCATGGTAGTTTTTCCGTGCTTGATCAGCAATATATTTGTAGGTCCTTACGCATCATTAGTGACAGAAAAAATAATTGCACAGTGTGTGTCAAGTAGATGTGTTAGTCAGCCCCCAGTGTGTTTGGGGATGGGTGAGGAGTCTCTAAGGCAGGCTTGAAAGTCATCGTATCAGAGCACAAACGCTTCCAACCACAGGCAACAAGATCTCAGGACCAGTGGATATGACACCAATGTAGGATCTGCCGTTTAGCAGAAAGGAAAATACAAACTTCTCTCGAACTAATTGGTCTTTTTGTAATGTCCTTGAGGGTTCAGTGAAATGGGGATGGTGCGCTACAAGAGGTATTAGTTTTCAGTCGGATGACACGGCCCATGTCGTGGGTAACACCACCCAAAATAGCGAATCATGAGCTGGGGGGGTATGTGCCTGCCCTACGCTCTGCCTGACCACTGAAACCTTCTCTTTTCTGTCCCATACACAGAGCACTTCACGGTGTCTCTGCAACATGCATTACAATGTGCCATGTGCATTCACCACATATTTAATAAAGGCAAGTATTTTGCTTATTTTTGGTATTACCCAGTATTTTGGCACAGCCTGAGCAACAAACATAAGATCTTCCCCTTTTGAGAAACTGGGATCCTTTCACTAACTGGAGAAGTGGAGTAACTACATTCCTCTTGGTCTGTGGAAGGAATTTGGACACCTCACATTTCATATATGGGAAACTTGATTTTTAAAATTACATCACGTTTTAAAATCAAGGGCTGCAGTTTGAACTTTGGAGATGAGAATGCATACTGAGAAATAAATTTGTCTCTAATTATCCACCTGCAAATCAGGTTAAGACACTTGAAGGACAGTTCATAATCTTTCCTAATTAGAAATTAGCTGTAGCCAGAAGGCTACAGCTATCGAAGTATAATTACTGCACTTTTTGTCTTCTGAGCCTAATTTTTCTGCTCACTTCTATATAATAATATTCATTATTATTATTTTTTATAAAAATAAACTTCTGAAGAACTTTGGATCAGGTTCTAAGTTATTCTGGCAAGAGACTGAAGGAAAACATGAAAAGTTTGAGATTAAAATCTGAAGCAGTTTATTATCATGGAAAGTAACAAAGAAGTTTGCTCTTTTCCTTAAATGTAGTTTTCCTATTGCAAAAGCTATAACCACTCCAAAACTAAATATTGCTAAAAGCTAGTAAGTACCATTCTTCCTAAAACAAAACTTAAGTATTCCAAACCTGCCATATATCTAAAATATTTCTTATAAGGATGCCCTGAACACAAGGAAATTAAAGTCGTTAGAACAGGCAGCTGCTCTATTTTCCCTTTATGTACCTTTGATGGTACAGATGATGTATTAGACACAAGTGTGTTCTTGTTTTTTCCCAAATACAATATGTACTGGACATATGGAACTGCTTCTTTTACATGGGATTTTTATTTTATTTTACTGTACTCTAAAAATGTTTAAAAAGAGAATTAAGGGAGGTGTGTGTGTTGTTGGGCGTGTGTGTGTCTGTTTGGTTGGTTGGTTTGGTGTTTTTTAGGTTTTGGGGTTTTTTTTTAAATCAAATGTTTTCTTTTGGGGGAGTAATTCACATAAGTGCATTTCATGAGATCAGAATTCTTACCTTGACTGCAGTGAGGCAGCCTGACCACACTAACAGCTGGTACCACATAACATTTGACTTCAGATTACCAGGACATGGTAATGATGATATGGTCTTGCTGTAATACCCCAAATATGCTATCCATGAAGTGCAATAGTCAAAAAAGCTCTTATTTCCTGAATATGAGTGATACTCATGTTGTTCAAATGTACCATATGTGCTGAGAAATCTCCTGAGTTACGATAATGAGACATTTCCTCTAACATACTGGTTCCTTGAAGACACTGTAAATAAAATCTTGGTGGTTGGGTTTTTTTTGGGTTGGGCTTTTTTTGTTTTGGTTTGTTTTTTTTAAGCATGCTTCCCTTTGCTGGAAACAAAATTAAAAGTAACAAAGGAGGCAAGGTAGAAAGGCAAGTGGGATAGAAGACAGGAAGGCGGGCAGGATAGGAGGCAGGGATTACGCAGCTTTTGAACTAACTGAAGCTTGTGAATGACAATCTTTTCATACCCAGGTTCACAGAACTTGTGGTAAATCTGGAGTGCAGGACCCACTATGACCAACATGCAGTCTTAAAAGGAACAGAAAAGAGTGTTTCTGAGATTTCAGAGCTACAGGAATGTAAATATTGCATTCCCATTTCCCTAAATTTCTATCAGTTTGGTCATTTATAGCATCACAAGTTCCAGAACATGCCATGCACACCAATGGTGCTGTCTAAATTGTTTTTCTCTTTAATCTAGTGCCTACCTCAGCCCCTTCAGGTATGGAAGCAGAGTAGCTGAGATTACCTGCCAGACCAAGTTTAGAGCTGTCATACAGGAGGTATCTCTGAATGCCAATCTCTTGATCTGCATTGTCTCCTCCTCTGTCTCAGAGGATTTGAGCTCACATGTCCCCTAGAAAGATTGTGGCCAGAGACTGTTAAACTATTAAATACTGGTAACGGTGATCAAAGGTGGAACTTCTCTGTGCCCCCAACTGAAACATCTCTTTTGTGTAAAATAATCATCACTGAGCCAGGTGAGAAAAATGACATTAAACCCAGTTCTTCCCACCTCTGCATTCAACTTTCTGTGTTTACGAGTAATGAATAACAAAGAGACAAAAATAACAGGAGCAGAAACCAGAATCCAGACCTTCATTTTCTCAAGTAAACACTTTATTTCATGCCTAGGAAAAATTGCTTTGAGTCTACCAGATCAGGCTCCGTAGCAAGACAACGCAAGCAAATAGGGCAAGCTGATACAGAATTTGGGCTAGCATTGGCTCTTCAACAATATTAGATGAATAGAAAGAAATTATGACGGGAATTAGGAAGAAGTTGTTGGAGGTTCTAGTCTTCAAGGATCACATAGCAACTTCTCCTGCCTCAGCTTTGCATGGTTTGTCATTGGTAAATCAGAGAAAGCAGCGCTTTGAAAGGAAAAATTGCATAAAGTTGGGTGAATTAGATGAAATAGTAATGCCTCAACAAGTCAGCAGGACCATGAGGAAAGATACTTAGGACTGGATTTAGCTGACTGAAACCAGACATAACCATAGACACAGACAATGTAGGTAACTTCAGATCTTTTAATCTTGTAGACACCTTTTATCAACAATGGAGAAAAAAACAGCTGCTCTACAGAGTCTACATCTTTGACTCAGTGTTTTGTGTAGATTAAACTAATCATGCCCTAAAGCACTTTGCTTCTCTCCTAGCTATGAATATAGTCTAAATTCATGATTTTATGCATCAAATGAGTTGCTTGCCAAGGTAGAAATCTGGCCAAATCCAGTGGGACTTTTGGATTATAGGGCCTCAGGTAACTAATTGTACTTATTGTATCTGTCTAAAGCCAGTTTTACTTAGATTTTTTTATGGTATGTGAATTTTTATGGTAATTTAACAGGGATTCAATATCTAGGTTCAGGTCCAGTCTTAATGTTCTCTAGACGTGTGGAGGGGCAGAAATCTAGATACCATGCAACCTGTGAAAAGTCAATATTTTTGACATATCTACTTAACTATGTCAGATCCATCTCCCAGTTTAACAACTACTCTGTAATCATGTTTTGCTAACATTTTAAATTATTCCCTTGGAGGAGGGGTGATCTAGCATTATGGATGAAATGTTTTTTTCATTCTGCCCAACTTGTATCAACAATCATGATACTTTTATTGAAGTACTCTTGTTTTACTATGGTTATTACTGGCATGAAAACATGCACCCTGTTTTCAGTTAAGGTATGCAACATTCTCTTTCTCTCCCCCTTGAAAAATTTCTGAGAACCTATTCTTCCTTGAGACACTGCCACTGTGAAGACAACATGCTGTTCTGTTCTGTAGTGCACTGTGTAGTTACCTGCTCATGCCTTTCAATTTGTCTCGGAGCAAGGTTTTGTTATTCATCTGGTACAATTCACATATTGTTTGGAACGGTGCACACTAATGCCATGACATTCAGACTAAACAAATGGCAATAATTTTCAACCTCACTAGTTATTTGGATATATCCAATTATTTGCATGGGCAAATGTGTCTGTGTGTATGTGTAATAGTGACTAATAATCCCTATCTTGTTATTGACCCATCATCTACACTCTGATAGAACTCAATAGGAAATCGTCATGCAGAATAATCGTGAAATCAGACTAAGGATATAATTAAAAGGTAATGTGTTAAAATTAGGAATTTAAATACAGAAACACATGCACAAGTTATATTTCCTGAAATATCTGTGCTGTTGACAGGAAAAGGAATGTCAGTTCCAGGTTCTTCTGTTTGAAAACTTTCATAGGTGCCCATCTTCCTCAGTTCTGTGCTTCTGTCTGTTCCTCATAAAAATAATTTTCAGATCATATACTAAGCAATAGTGTTCTTCCTAGGAACATAGTTTATATCAAAATGCATTTGTATCCTAGATAAACTTTCCCAAATGTTATTTTGGAGGCACTGACATGGTTGCTGTTAATGTTTATTTACTCAACAATAATCTTTACAAATCCTTAACAAGCTGGATGTTACCAGTGTGTAATTTCTCATTTGTTAGTTAATCATCCTGATAAAATGCCTAGCCCAGAGAAGCTCCAATAAATCAGTTATTAGCTACACTAAATACTGGCTTAGAAAGAAACATCCTGATAATAGATGGAAAATAGCACCATGCTGATAAACTGTAAACAACAAAGTAATTCTTATTTGATAAAAAGAGAAAGGAGAAAAGGAGCAGTGTCATGGATTGGTGACGCCTGGGTCGCTTTCAACAATTCTTCTGGTCCAGGTTTCAAGAGAGAAGAGCCGATAAGGGGGAAACTAAACCAGAGTTACAAAATTATTTTAGGCTGGTGGGATGCTACCATTCCTCTGTTGGTTGCTTAAAACGTATATATTTATATGAGAGGTTTTGATTTTGCTCAACCCACTCTTCACCAACCCTGTTTCACTTCAAAGACAAAAAGCTATTGAAGAGTTTGCTGCTGCTAATGCTGGAGGAATTTGATGAGCATTACTTAGAGAATTGAAAATTCAAGAGGCAGATCATAACAAATCTTAAATGACAATGAGATGACAATATTATGAACATAGGAAACAGATCCAACCCAAACTATTCTATGATTCTATAATCACTCAAATAAGAGCCAAAAAGGACTGACAGCAAGAAAGAAAAGTATTGAATAGGCATTGTGAAAATATTCTGATGATTAAGTCAGGAATGGGGTATGTGGTCAGGAATTGCAACCTGGTTTAGGTAAATCAATAGTAGCCTTACCATAATGAGCAAATCCAGAATGCAGAGGAGGAACCACAGTCACATAGATGCAAAAGGTCCTTTTTTACCTCTTTAAGCTGATGATAGTAATTCCCTGATATTTTACAGAAAAAGGACCAGAAAATGTTAGTGTAAATGCTACTCTATCTATTTTCATGAAATGGCAGTTACCAAGGCTTTCTGGCATGAGTCAAAATTTCCCCAAAATGCATAAATTGATGAGAGAACCACATTAAATTACTGGATTTGTTATTATACGTTTGCATGAGAAAGTGATGTTATACATTTCTTAAACTACAAAGCTTTGAAACATTGATTAAGTATAACTTTAAGGCATAAACAAAGTTTCTAGGTCCTTCTTTGAATCACAATATTAATTTTATTGGAATACATAAGTATGTCTATATAGAAAGAGGATTTTTTCAGTTGCTAAATCAACTGAAAAAGCATCTGAAAAATACAGGAATGGATCAGGAACAGAATAACTTTTCGTTAATCTCTTCCATAAACACAAACATATCATACAGTATGCATAAATTTGTAAGAGGACAATTTTAAATTTGCATGTTATTTACTTGGCATAACCACTCCCTTGGACACATTAGGATTTCTATTGTATATAAGTATTTACATAACTTTAAAAAAGTGTATTATTTACCCAATAGACCATAAAGGCTACATGCAGAGCAGTTACAGAGACCCAGAATATAATAACTTCTTGGATAAATCTAGTTTGGAGTCATCCGAGTGCATTAGATGATAAAAAATTTATGCATATATGTGCATGGGTTTGGTTTTTAAACAGTAATAGGGGAACCATTTTCCTCACCCTTCACAGCTACCTCAAAATAACAGAACAGACTTTGTGCTATATTATCCCACCATGTGATTGTGAAAGTTCTACATGCAGTGAGGGGGAAAAGTTATTCTTCCTTTACACTGTAGACTTATGCCCTGAAAGTTAAAGACCATTTGCAGTTATATAGGCAAAAAGCCTCCAGACCTACTATCTTCCCTTTGGCCCCCCTTATTGCTCACTAGCCCTAAGTATGAATTGCTGCACAGTATGCAGTGACCTCTGAAGACTTGATGATTCACTAGATACTGTCCAAAGGTTCCACAAGATGCAGGGCTGTCTGTTCTTGACTGACTTGGGGTGAAAAGTTCCTGCAGAAGATGGTTAAGAGAGCTGAATATCAGCTGTTAAATATTCACAATGAACCACTCTCTGGTAATTAAAAGAAGTAGGAATTGTCTGCAGAAATTTGGTAGATAATATACAGCTAAATTACAGTTGGCTCTTGTTTTATCACAAAGAATAATATAAGAGAAAAAAGAGTTCAAAGATGCATATAAACCATCAAGGCTATTTTTCTCAGTTCTGATTGAAGTCACTGAGGTATAAAAACACCTCATCAATAACTGTACCCAACACATACTATCTTAAATGCAGAAAATTACTACATGCGTTGTATTCACACAAACAGTTGTCTTCCACCCAGTTGTCCTATGACAAATTAATATTGGTTTTGGTGGGATTTTTTTTTAAGGCCTTATGTTCTAAAGGCATGAGGTTTGAACAAACTTTTTACTGTAATAGTTTGTTATCCCACAAAGGTGCTTGCTTACTTAGCACTGCAAAATACCGACGTTAGCAATGCAGTGATGTGAGAGCAATTTACTTCTTTCACAGTAAGAAAGAGCAGTTCAGAGCATCTTTATTAAAACACAGCTGAGATATGGGTACCTTGTTCAGTAATCTCTGTCACAGCACATGCAGGTCTACATTCAGAAAATGAATAATGATCTATGTTTGCTGGTAGAAAGACCTTCTCAGCAAATCAGAACAGACCCCATTGTGCCTCTTAAAAAAAAACCCAACAAACCAACAACTAACCACAAAAAAGCAGGAAAACATCAGAAGAATAGTCTTTTGGCAGCATAGCCAGAGAAATGTGAGATTGGCCCTTAAGGGAATTCTTATTTTCAAGTGGATGTAAATGTATTCATCAATGCAAAGAAATGCATAGTGTGTTTTATACACAATACATTAATAAATAGCCATGCATTAAAAAATAATGAGATTTTCTACGAAACAACATCCTGTGGTGTTTAGGGTCATAAAAAAGACAGTAAAGGAAGGTTGGGGGGGGGGGAAGATTATGTGAGAAATCTGATTAAAATACTGAAACCCCATCCTATAAGTAAGATACAATAAATATTTCATTGGCTAACTGTAAACAAAAGAACAAGTGCAGTAAAATGTAATTAAAAATGTAAAAGTGTGGGGAGTGATTTATTTTACCACTGTGATATTAATATTAGAAATGGTATGTAAATAGATATCTAGGTTCTGCTGCAGAAACAGTGGAAAATGGCTGTTCATTTTCTATAACGAGCTTTCATCTTTTTGACTTTCACTTTAAGTACTTCCAGTGATTTATGAATAACGACGGTCTTAGCTGTTGGAAAGCTCTAGCAAAGCTCCAAATTCTGTTCCTTCCTAGCAGATATTACTTACAGTTTTTATGATTTTTTTTTTCTTAAGCCTGGGCAATAGGTTTAATGCAGAGTATTTTGGCAGAATTATAGATTGTTTCACACTCCTGGACTGTCATGTAAAGAGGATGAGGCTTCCTTGCAGTTTGTGAGCCACAGGCCATGATATGAGAAGTGGGAGAGGTGTTCTGGCTCAGCAGCAGCTGGCTCTCCACAGGCACAACAACTTCTTAACGTGCGAAGCACGCTGCCACCACGCACCACATGCACGGCTTTTCTACTTTCATTTCATCATGCTTAGGTCTATCCAGCAGTTTCCTAGCGAAGAATCCTCTCTGTACAGCCTTTACCTTTGAAACACGTGGTGCCACTAGTGAGATCAAGGTCTTATTTTGC
This sequence comes from Jacana jacana, assembly GCA_013400555.1. NCBI lineage: Eukaryota > Metazoa > Chordata > Aves > Charadriiformes > Jacanidae > Jacana > Jacana jacana. Next base: position 5,160 of record VZTM01017008.1, on the reverse strand, counting down.
ATCTGGGCTGGCATTGGTGTACCCCAAATGCCACAAAGTACCCCAGGCCTTTCCTGACAATTAACGACAAGCTGGCTTAATGAATTAGAGAATGTCAAAGGAAATTGTGGCTCATGGTAAAATAATTGCATTTCTGCCAGCCTGAGTATCAGGCTGTAAGTTCCACTTATCCATGGCTTTGGGGTTAGATAATGCTGCAGAAATTCAGTGTTTGAATCCTGTCTTTTTGAGATGGTGCAACACACATCCACCAGATCGGACATGATGGCAATAAACAAATGTTATCTGTTTGGTTAGACATTGTGGTTAGACATTATAGTTATACAGCTACTGGAAAGGATTCATAATTCTTATGACTGTGCATATTAGATTTAAGTTTAAAACATATCAAAAATAAAGCCTTAAGTATAGAAATGCAATTTCAGTATATCCACCTCTGCTGATAACACAGGCAATTTAATAGATCAAATTCCCTCTTCTTCCAATAACTTCTTATCCTTCCAGTTCCAACTCATTTTAAAACACCCAAGGGAAAAAAAAAAAAAAAGGACTACACAGCATGACCTGGAAGGCTAAAAATCTGAACTATTTTAGAACAAAGTAAGGTGAGAGGAACAGTACATTTCCTATGAAAATGTAGTTTCATTGAAATCATGGTGCTGGAAGGGAGAATTCAATGGGAAAAGAGCTGAACTAAATAATTTAAGCTTTCTTTCTCACTTCATTATCTAATTCTTTGACATTACTGAAATAAAATAATTCAACATGACTAATATGCATTCGACTGATTGAATTGTTTTAATTTTTGTATTCCATAAGAGGAAACATTCTAACTTTTCTTCCAAATAATCTTATTTCGCTGTTATAAATCTCTTCTTGCAGCTACTTCTTTGTTCTTTCAAAACATTC
>VZTM01017007.1:29253-41480 GCA_013400555.1 Jacana jacana | reverse complement strand
AGACAGTTTCTGTTCAGCTTTAAACCAACAGCTTTGTGGAGCTGCTTAATGAAAGGTGTCCATGCAGGGGAAGAATCTGGCTGCAGAACAGCTATGAAGGGACAGTAGATGCTTTGCTGAACTAACATTACTCACCCTAGGTTGATTTTGAATATTTTCTGAGTGTGGCAATTTCTGTCAGACTGCACTCAATTTGACAAAGTAATTGGAAGGCAGCTACAACTTATGAATCATTCAGAGTTTCAACTAGGAAATTTGAGCTAACAGGGCACTTGGAGTTGCACTTTATGAGTTTGTATGGTTGTGTTTGTACGTATGTAGTATGCGCCTGTGGAAGAAACAGGTTTTATAGTGTTTGATTTACTCTTTGAAATGAACTGTACTGATAGATAATTTTATTTTGTGGAAATTGCTTCATTGCTCTGGTATTGACAAGATGCAATCAGACACTCAAACACCAACTAAGTTCTGAGTGAAATGGTGTACTTAATAGAATTGTGAGGCAAAAGGGAGAAAATAGTTTCCTCCTAGTACAAAAGGATGAGGATGCTTACCAGCACAGTTACCACGCGCAGAACCACACCTCGCATATTATTCTCCAGTTTTCTGTCTGTTAGTGACCCATTCAGACCAGTGATGGGATTCCAGCAGCCAAGCTGAAAGAAAAAATACAAGTCATTTTCTCATTAACCATAAAACTTTGCCAATGATTCCTCTTAGGCAGCTTTAAGCAGGAACGTACAAAATAAACAGAGCACCTTCTGGAATCAATGAGATGGAAAGTCAGGGAAGAGTTTGTGCACAGATTAATCTTTAAATTTCAAATGAAGCAATTAGGGATATCAGTTTGTGCTTTTAAATACCAGTGTGCAATGGATGATGGCATCCAGGGTATGGGGATAAATTCATTGCCTTAGAAGAGCTCAGGGAGGACTTTCATATTAGTGAAAAACATTTAAAAAGTAGTACGGCTCTAACAATACTTCTCCCTGACTTTCAGTGAGACACTAATTGAAGAAATAATAGGCAACATAATTTTAGCATGCTGTCTACTCCAGCCCATCTTTGTCATTGGAACTCTGATGAAAGGAATTACGTTGATTTTAATTAAAGCTTGTACTACTCATTGATAGTGAAACAGCAATCATTTTTAGCCAGGTTAAAAATCATATTTAAAGATAATTGAGGAAAAAAACATTGGATATGCATATCATAGTATTAAGAAAGGACTGCAACAGATAATGCAGGAAAAAGAATTCACCTACAAGATGTTTTGCATTGGAGCTATTGTATTTCTTGGTCTGCTGTGGACAGCTTTCCCTCAGAGATGTCTCTAGGACTAATTGCCTTTCAATCTGATTTTAGTAGATACTGACCCATAAGCTTCTCTGAAAATATAACTTGCCTACACTTTTACATGATGGCAGATGTTTACTTGGGTACAAAGAAATGGACCAACCAAGCACCCATTCCTTAGCACCACAAACACTACTGGTTTCACTTTTGGAATTCATTGCCTCATTCATCTGTCCTTTACAATTACCATTGTTAAATCCAAAATTCAACAGAAGGACAACAACTGACTTCAGAAGACTTTGAAGCAGACTCATGGCACATAAACTTATTGCCGACATAAACCTGTTATACAGTCAAAAAGGTAGGCACCTGCAGTTACCAGTTCTTCCCCTAAATTGCCTTTTCCATGGACTGTGCATGAAATCTATGGAAGGATGCTCGTCTTCTGACTTTGGTAACTTAAGCCTTTAAATCCAGGTGGTTTTCATGTCCCTATTTAAAGGCACAAAAGATCTTGCTCTGACAAACACAAGATCAATATCAGTAGGTCACTGCTGGGCTCGGTGGCCTCTACTAATATTAGCCTCTCAGAGAATTCAACCTTATAATATGTGAGAAATAACAACTCTAAAACATCCAAAACACTAGTGTATTTTAATTCACATTCACAGAAATGGTAAGGTGTCTGAACCAGCTGAAGGAGCTTGTGAAAGAAGGGGAGTACCTGTGCTGACTGTGACAGGACACAAATTTACAGAAAGCATTGTTCTCAGTTCTTCATGGGAAAAGCATTTGTGTCTGTTTCATACATCTTTCAAAGTGAGACAGAAAACAAGGAACAAACTCTGAGTATACCCGTTTAACAATTTCGACAAGCAGACCATTTGAAATATTGTTTTCAAGGCTATTTCAGAGCAACTTCTAAATTATTCAATTTCAATATATTCATATAAATTCTTTGAGGATGCCTCCCTAAGAGATGGGGAGATGGACACTTCAAAAAGTAAAAAGCCCAAACCTTTCTGTGATAATAAAGAGGTTAAGTTTGACTTGATAATCTTAAAGGTCTTTTCCAACCTAAATGATTCTGTTTCCCAAGAGAAGATGGTCTTTAACCAATGTCATCAGTCTGTCTGCCATTTTCAGAACTATCTTAATTCTTTCTACTTTGAAATATATATTTCCAAGGCTATACTATTTTCAAGGAATGAGCAAGAATAATGCTGAGCATACTTTGTATCTCAAGTAATAATGAAAACAAGGGTTTACTGGATTCAGAACTCCAGCAGTAATCATTGGAAATAGCAATAGGATACAAGGAGGAACTAAGGTACGAGACACCATATTAATCTCTTGCAATTACTAAATTTTCCAACAGCTATTTCTGAATTAAAGGACTGTCCCTGCTCAGTTTCCTCACGTCATGTTCCCATCTGATCACAAAGACCAACCACAGATTACCGTAGCCATCTCTGATTCTTCTATACCTCCGTAGCATGTCTACCTGTTCACAGCAGTACAGACAAACTACTGGCACATTCCAGGGCCTCATCACTCTTGTGGCAAAGCCCTCCTACTCTTTGAACTGAACACCCTAATTGCTGAAGTGTGTTACATGTAATAGTGCCGTGAAATGTAGTAAATCTATTTGAAGAGTGTGCACTGTACACTATATGTGATAAACCACTGCCATCCTATAAAGCAAAGCATTTGATAGCCTACATTTTCCAGACTAAAAATATTGAAAATGGCACTAAGTTCAAACCAAAAGCATTAAATTAATTCAGTGATTGTCATTCTTAGCCACATAAATAAACTAATTGGAACTTAGATCCAATTAGCATAACCAAATGTGCTGGAAGTGTAATTATTGCAGAAACTGTACCACTTTGGCCAGATTTAAACCCCATGGAAGTTACTGAAGAGCCTTTGTATCCTTTTGAGGTTGAAGTCCATTTTTAATTATGTAATTAACGTGTACATATTTATATAATTAATATTTTGGCCTGACTCATTCTACCTTTTAAGGAAAAAAAAAAAAAAGCGGTGTAACCTATTCCTGGAAATTTAGAATAGCACAAATTTTCCTTTAAAAAGACACATTTTATTTTCAATTATTGTTCATTTAATTTTCAATTCAATTGTTCCTTTATGCAGCACAGTCATGGTAAAGAGAAACGTGCAGTGCCTTGCCAATAGAGTTGAAATTGATTTTGAGTGGGAGCTGTTTACTGTTATTAGGTGAAAATGAATCGACATTTACTGATGACAATTTGTGCTTGTCATTTCATCAAGAAAGCAAATGTAAGTATTGCTGAAACAGCAAGATGGGGGTAGTATGAAGTTACCCCTTCAGTTCTATCTCTTCTTTAACTGCTTCTGCAAAATCTTTGTTGCTTCTGCATTTTGCTATCCAGAGGGACCTGAACAGGCTAGAGAGGTGGGCCCAGGTGAACCTCATGAGGTTCAACAAGAGCAAGTGCAGGGTTCTGCACCTGGGCCAGAACAATCCTCACTGTCAATACAGACTAGGGGATGAGGTATTAGAAAACAGCCCTGAGGAAAGGGATTTGAGGGGGCTGATGGATGAGAAGCTGGACATGAGCAGGCAGTGTGCACTTGCAGCCCAGAAGGCCAATCACATCTCGGTCTGCATCAAAAGGTGTATTGCCAGAGAGGTGATTCTGCCACTTTGCTCTGGTGAGACCTCACCTGGAAGACTGTGCGCAGGTCTGGAACCCTCAATCTTGGAAGGACACAGACCTGATGGACTGGGTCCAGAGGAGGGCCACAGGGGGTTAACTGAGGGCCTTTGTACTCTTAGGCTTGATTAAAGAAATAAGGGTCAGTTTTGTTCTTCATAGTAATTTTTTAACATGATTGGTTAGCAGAAAAGCTTTCTGTGTTTAACTTCTCCCTTCACTGGAGCTTAGGTAATAGTCAGCAAATAATAAGTTGTTAAAATCAATAGAAAATACTGTGTTCAACAAATTGGATAATGTATAGCAGCACTTGATTCTCCTACATTCTGCATGGTGAAACCTATATAGTTTTGTGCATTCAGGTAATTATTTTGTACAGTATGTTTTATTACTTTAATTTGTCTCTGGACTAGAAGGAATGACCTACCCCTGGACTCACTCTGTTATTTTCAAACTATGTTAGGAAAATGTGAATACCCAAGTTTAGTTTTATATCCAGTGGCTTAAGGATTATAATTGCAGCAGTCAAGGAGGTCTATTTGTTTTATTAACCAATCATAGACGCAATTGCACGTGGCCTAAGTAAGAATTTCTCTCCTCCAAGCCAAAGCACATGGAGGAATAATGCTGTACACAGTTAATACAATACTTTGCTTTGAGGATTGCTCAAGTTTCCTTTTCTTATTGGACTGAAATAAAGAAGCTAATGGAAAGTTACCTGCTTGTAACCTGCTGTTTGTTTGCCTACCAGCTCCTGACTCAGTATTTTCTCAAGGACTTATGCACCCAGATTGGTGCCAGAAGTTATAACTGGATGTTTTAGACCACAACAAATGTTGAATATATGGAGAAAAAGCAGAGACTGTATAGCTGCTCTCACATTGTGTGCTCCACTCATGAAGCTTGTGCTTAGGCTAAGTTTCCAGAGGAGCTCTAATGGTATAATTTTTTGGAAAGCATAGTAAATCACCACATCTCAAAGATAATGACCCATTCTCCACAAGCCACTGGTGTCATTCTAATGGTCCCTCACTTTTTCTCCTCCTTCATCTCTAGTTTACTTTCTCTATTACTACCTTCCCTGTCATTTGAAATGTGGTGGGTTTAATCTATCATTTCCCACTTCTAAGTGTCTTCTCTTTTATCTTTGGAAAGCACACTTTTTCCCTTCCCTAGTCCTCTCTGTGAATTCAGTACTCATGGTGGTTCCCTAACCCGTGGTTATCTTGCTGTTTCCTATATTGCAATGCCTCTTGTCATTTCTCTGTGTACTCTCAGCATACTTTCTTTCCTCTTTGCTTTTCTTTCCCTTGATCTTCCCCACTGTTTCCTGTGCCTTTTTCCTGTCTTGCTCTTTCTATTTAGTGCTTTGGTTGGCGAAGGGATCTCACTTTTCTCTTCACCCAGCTTTGACTCATCTTTCATAGAATAGAATCATACAATCATTAAGGTTGGAAGAGACCCTTGGGATCATCGAGTCCAACCATCAGCCCTACTCTACAAAGTTCTCCCCTACACTATATCCCTCAACACCACATCTAACTTAGTCTTAAACACATTCAGGGATGGTGACTCAACCACCTCCCTGGGCAGCCAATTCCAGTGACTGACCACTCTTTCTGGGAAGAATTTTTTCCTACTGTCAAGTCTATACCTACCCTGCTGCAGCTTGCAGCCATTCCCTCTTGTTCTGTCGCTAATTGCCCATGAGAAAAGACCAGCACCAACCTCTGTACAATGCCTTTTCAAGCAGTTGTAGAGAGTGATGAGGTCTCTCCTGAGCCTCAAATCACTTTGGGTCATTTCTCCTTTCCCTTTAGCCCTGTGGATCTCTTGCTCTCTCGGGCAGTCCTCTCTCTCAGGAACTTCATTCCCTCAAGTCCTCCCTCTACTCTTGTGTTATGAGGGAGATGGGACTTAAAAAATACATTACTGTATGACCCTATTTCTCTTGCTTTCATCTTTCATATGTTTTTCACTCCTGTCCCCTGAAATCTTTACACAACTCTGAGGAAAAGACCCAGGCAAGGAGATTAAGAAGCCAGATGGCAATCTCTTTGCCACTTCTTCCATATTTCAGTTTAAGTCAAATACTTAGAAAAGGCTGTTCTTTGACCCAATGCAGGCATTAATCCTTTGCCATTTGGTGACTGCACTGTACATTGCTGTGCAAGAAAGCTCTCATGGAAAATCCTGGTAATGCTCAGGGATCGCCATGGCAGAAAGTATTCGCAGGGAAAGCGTCTGTCCTTCTTCATTCATCCTGTACCACAACACACAGCATGGATGAAGCACGTGCATACAGGTTATGGTTCTGGAATAGCTTGAATGCCAAAATAACCTCTGTAGGAGGAGTCAGGTTTTCTCATCCTTTTGATGGAAATTGAGGTAAGAGTGTAACAGCTGATGAGAGTATGTTGCTGACAGCTGGTGGTTTTGGTCAACAGAGATGCCAGTAACCACCCAAGATGAGTTACACACTTAATTTTTAGACTTTACGATTCAACTGTACTTGGTCATATATGACCTAGAATATACAGTGAACAACAGGAAATTGTGAAGGCAAAAAAAGGGGTCACTGAAGACAGCTATTACTCATTAAGTCTAACATATACTTTTATGTGACTTTTTAAACAGCACATTTTACTGTCTAGAGACCACAATATCACCTTATTATTGTTTGCCAGGTGAAATAAATAAATTAATTTAAAATGGCATAAAGGCACTCTTCCTCCTCCTCCAAAAATGGAGAAAGTAATAATCTTTTCTCAAAACACACATATGTGCACTTTCTTTTCAGGGGACAAACCCTCCTTTAGACTATCAAGTTCTTCATACTGCCAGAGTAAAACTCATTAATAATACTTTCATTTTATACTGAAAGCTTGCTCACTGATGTCTGAATTATTCCAGGGAAGTTGGTTATACTAAGTAAGTTCAGGTTTGTGTGCATTTTAAATACAATCACTTTGATTTTTAATTGCAAATCCTCATCTGCTTTCTCATTATGCATTATTAAGAGCTTAAAAGGATGTCTTTTATCTAAATCATGTACGATCCAAAAAATAATTTAAAGAAATCAGTGTTTATAATTGAACTTAGTCCATTTCATGCTTTGACACCACTGCATCTTTGTGAAATCAAAGAGAAAAATACACAAAGTAACTACTCCAGTTCATATCAGGTCAACATATATAAGACTTTTGCATCATAGGAAAACCTTTGATCAAACCTGACCAGTGACAAACAATGAAAAATAGTGTTTTCCACTGCGTTGTGTGAGCTCCCTCTCTACAGGTAGCAGCAAAATGTGTGCAGCATATTACAGCTTCTTGTCACCTTTCTGGAAGTATATGAATATTCTTCAATAGACTCCCAGCTTTTCCTTCAGCTTAGTAAGGTGCTTTTTGGGGATTTGATTTTTCAGAAAGGGTTTGACAAAGTGGAATATCAACAGAAACCATTTGTGCAAGACTCAAAAATGCTGGGGGCAGCAATTCCAGAAATAAATCAAAATTGTAATAGCGTAGAACAAAACCAGTACTGTTTCACTTGGAGAGAAGTGGGTTCATGGAGCAGGATTCTGAACAAACCCAGTCCAGTAAGCCACATAAGGGAATCCTGTAAACTGGCCTATGCTGAACACCTCGCTTCTGCAGCAGACTGCTGCCATGGCTGAGTTATTTGGGTACCTCCACACTGCTCTGCAGTCAGCTATGTGAGCCGGCACACCGAGAAGCACCTTGGCTTTTTTTCTGCAATGAAAATCGCTCATTGAATATAACCACAGAATCAGCAGACTGGGAGTCAGTTCTGGAAGTAAATCCACATGGAAAATTCTGTATAAGCTTCATCACACTCCAAGCTGGGAGGAAAAAGAAAAGCTGCTGTCTAGCCCCAGTCTAGGAACTGCAGTAGTAGAGCAGTAGTACAGACCTGTGCTTGTACTAAAGAAATCAGTGCCTGTTTTAAAGGCAGCTGACAAGGAATGCTGTGTTTAGGTAGATGTGGGGCCCAATGAGGCTACAGAAGATCTGGACTAATTTCAGTGGCACCTCTTTAGCTGTATTTTTGAAGCATAAGGAGAATTATCTGATCGCACAGAAATGCATCAATGAACTCTGCATCTCCCTATCTTTTCATATGAAGCACAATGTTGTAGACCATATCTTTTTTCACCTATAGCAGGTATAGATTTTCAGGTATATATTTTCAGATACAGATATGGGAATCTCCTATTTTCTTTGGCAAGCTAAATGATTTAAAATGAAACCATACTCCACCGCTACTTAATAAAAAGTAAATTATTTAGTTAGTTACTGAGTCGTACTGCTGCGGTGTTCTTCCTGGTGTGTGAAAAACAAGTTTCATTCAACGGACTTAAATAAAGAGTATGAAATGTTCCTAAAATGCACATACCATAGAAATATGTTCTGAAAAACTTTGAGAGAGGATGCTTTTTAAATATATACTTTCACTTAGCATGTCTGGCATTGCTACTTAATTCTTAACTTCAGCCTAAAATACAGAATAAGAAACAGACACAGGAAAACACATCCCTGCCTTACGCAAGGGTCTGATGTACAGGCCTGAAAACTCTCCTTCCAAATCCCAGATACAAAGTAAGAGAGGAACATGTGATAAGATACATTTTTTATCCCAAAGACTGTGGGTCCCTGTCTTCTCAGACATGTTCACACTCTCATCACTAACATGAGAGGCAAAGAAATTAGTATGGAGGTGGTGAGAACATTCACCACTGCACAGTACCGATGATATATACGTATCTTAAAGCATCCCTGTACCTGTCTAGAAGCTGTTCAAAACTATACCACATCAAAGTAGCTTACACTCTCTGTTGTTCATCACAAAAGAATTTGCCAGCTCTTTCTTAAATGTAGTATAAAAGAAGATCCAATGAGAACAGCTCCTATTCATACAGTGCAAAAAGCTTCCCAGGGACAGGGACTATGAAACACCTGCTCACAAAGCATCAACACCAATGATAGGAAAAAAAAAAAAAAGAAAAAAAAAAAGAAACTAAAAAAATTCTCATGGTGGTGGAGCATAAGAAATTCACATGAAAGGCCAATTTAACACATTTCCACTTTATATAAGCATATGTGATGGCACTCCTGAGAGTGCCTAAAAATGGAGACCTTTGGTGAAAAGGATTAGATTGTTAATCTAATACACCCTTTAAATTGTTTACCACAGAGAATGAACATGGCAATGCGGCAAGTGTAGCACTAGATGATAAACAGTTTGCTATTGATTCTCTAGATTCCTGTTATGCTTAAATGGGAAATGCAGAGATTGAAACAATCTTTGCTTACACATAGATCAATATCTCATTCCTAAATCCAGGATTTTTCCTCAATAGTGGCTGAAAAAAGAACAAAAGAGGCTTGCTAAGTTGCATATGTCACAAACTTACTAGCTCAATGCTGGCTACTAAATTAATGCAGCATTTTATCACTGATACACTAGAAAGTATTATTTCAGTATAACCTACATCCACAGGTTGAATAGCTAGAGTGTTACCACTTTTCAATGCATTATGGACCAGATATTACAAGTGATTTATTGTATCACATATTTTTGAGAGATCGGTAGTAAAGCAAATAAGATTGTGGTGTGTTTTTCCACTCCCTCAGCATGGAACAGCAGAGCAGCTTTCTTAGGAATCGGAAGCAGAGTATCAGCACCAAGCGGCAGTTGAGAAGAACCAACAGCTTCTTCTGAAAGGCTGAGGCTTGGCAGGGTGGAAAACAGAAAGGATGAGTGAATTTGAGAAGATGGTTATGGCCAACCACCTAAAGATCAGCACAGAGGGCACAAGCTCTGAGTACTGGGAAATCTTTGAGGGCCTAGGTCATGATCTGTCTCATACCAGGGGTCTCTCCTTCTGCTGGGTCCAGAAAATACTTTCTAAGATTTTTGCTTTCAGATAGCCTAGCCTTAATCCCAAAGTGCAGGCCTTTTAAGCATCAATAAACTTACTGAAATTATTTCTGTGCTAGAGGTCCTGACAGAACTGCAACACTGATAACCAAATGTTATACCAATAATGATCAAAAGCAATTTCCTCTCTAACTGCCAGCTCTGTAAACTCATCTTCAGCATAGGCAACACATTCAGCTTCTTTCCTTTCTATATGCCACTGGACATCTGTTACATCGTCACGTAGCAGAAAGGCTGGCCCTAAGGCAGACCTGTGTTCCTACAGACTTCCGATGATGTCCTCAACAATACCTCAGGGGAATCATCATCTGACTACCAGGGAAAAATGTAATTCTGATAGCACAGTGGTTTTTGCCAGTGGCGAAACTGCACAGCAATCACAGCTGAGAGACAGACTGTACAGAACTGCTTTAAGTGTTTACATTACCCTTGTGCACATTACACTACTTCTAATGTTTAAGAAAAGTTGGGAGCCCCCTGTATGTACTACTGATCAGTATTCCACAGAAGAATACCTAAATGCTAACAGGATATATTAGCAGATAGTTCAATGGGGCCTCATAAAGGAGCGGGTGCTTTTGTGTTAAAGAAACAGGGGCATGACTGACCATAAACTTTGTATGTTGAAGTAAGGGTGGGAAAAAAGTCCACTGTTAAAGCAGGAGTCAGATGAGTAGCATAATTTTTCTATATGCCTATTATTTACTGCTGAAAATATAAAAAACCCACCACAATAAAATAGAATTATGAAGGCATGCTTTGGCTCTCTCTAATGCATAAAACCTAGTCTGACAATTAGACACAAAGTTTCTAAGAAGCATCTGAGAATTGCTAACAAAAAAAATAAATTAAAAATCTCTCCTGCTTTACCACCAGTTGAACAAAACTGGAAGGCTAAAGAATTTGGGGAAAGAGCTGAGTTTTGCTTACCAAGACAAAATGCTTTTAGTAGATTGTTCTGAAGAACCTGAATGCCTGTCAGTATGAGCGATTTTACAAATTCATTGCTCCATACAGTGCAAGTATTTGCTCTTATTATGGTAAATAAGCTTGTCAGAATGATCTACATAATATAAACATCTAATGGCAAATGATATGTCATAGAATACATGAAGGCTTAAATAAAAGATCCTTGTGGAAAATAGTAAACCATTAGTTTAAAAGATAAATTGACACTTCTAATAAACCCTCTCTAGAATAGATTAATCAGTAAAATAAATTTTTATTACAAATGAAAATCACTGCTTTAATGACACTAGAATTTGCCACCAAAATAAATTAGTGAATTATCTTAGTAATTAAAACTACAGAAACCCATTATAAATCTATCGTGCAAAGGATGGGAATTATATTGCTATTACACTATATTCCCACAATAGATCCCGTTTAGCATACACAATGCTAAATTGTGTAAAGAAACTTAGAACTTAAACCACTGACTTTTTTTTTAGTTAGTTTAATATTGCAAAGTTCCTTCTAAGAACATATGGCAGATATGGCAGTGATTATTTAACAAGCTAAGTAGGTATACTGTGCTCATCACTATAGTGTTTCTAGCACTTAATTTTAAGGGATAATATAAATTTTAAAAACACCTTTCTGCATGAAAAGAGCCACCACTTTTAAGAAGTAAGAAATGTCTACCTTGATATTATATTAACAAAACAGTAATTGGGCTCAAATTACCTTCTTGAGCACATTATAGCTACTATACCTTCCTTTTGGGCACATTACAGCTACTATACTTGCCTTGATTGCTTGTTGCTTCCAATTTTAAACAGCACCCACTTGATGTGTGTAAACAATCTGAGGTAGAAACTATGTTACTATATGCACTAGTAACCTGTGTATCAGAGCTTTTTACTGTAATCATAATTATCATTAGAGATATAGCCAAAACCAAGTATTGTTTTCCTAATTTTCCTCTGAGTTTCAGCTATAACTTGGTTTGTGTTATATGCCTGATAGCTACCAGGCTATTTCCTCTGTATAACCAATTACTGAGGGGTCAGAAGCATCCAAGAATTCTTTCTCTGTATGATCTACCTGTGGATATGCCAGAATCATAGTCTTTATGCTATGCTGGTGAATGTAAGTGTATTAAGCTCCTTCTCAAGAGAAGCAAGAAATTTCCTCAGTTGGAAAGGTGACTTAAAAAAATTATTATATTGCTCCAAATGTTAGATGCAGCTCATGAACAAAATTCTGGAGCCCTATTTCTCAACAGCCTGTGGGTACCACTGCATTATCTTTCAATGCACACTT
>VZTM01017007.1:14932-29231 GCA_013400555.1 Jacana jacana | reverse complement strand
GTAGGCCCTAAGGTTAACAGCCACACTACAGAAGGTGTAAAAATCTTCAGGGCTAAGACTGCTTGCTTGAAATCCAATTCTTCGTCTGTATTACTCTTGTTGGAGTGTTCTTCTCCATTATAGTTATGACAGAGAATTTTTGCTGGCTTATGTAAACTTAGAAACAAGATGTTATTACCAGAGTTTCAGGATTTACACAAACTTCCCCTGCTTATGCTCTTTTCTTTCTTTTTAAAATATCATGTCACTGTCAGACTAACCTCCATCTATGCAATGTTGGGTAGTATGCTGCAAGTCCACTACCTCAGGATAAGGAAAAAAAAAAGTCAAAAGAACCTATTACCTGGTGTGGTATCTATCCATTGTCTAAAGTGGAGATGAAGGCTATTAGCCTGTCAGTATTAGTTCCAATTTAAACAATTTACTCTAGATGCTTTCATTAACTGTGTTGACATAGCCATAGATTATTCATTTAACCTGCACTTCATTGCACTCTTAATATGCAAGCATGTTTTGCAAATGTGAACCTGAATATAATGCATTCAAAGCTTGGTTGGTGGAGACTTGGTTGGTGAAAGCCAGAGTATTTGAATGAAAATAAGCCTCATTAGTCCAGCTGAGGATCCAACCTTATCTCTATACCTGCAAATGCAACTATATTTCTTCTTAGAATAGGTCCTGAATATGTCTCCATTTTTAGTTCAACACCTAGGATTTATGCTCAGTTCACTTTTCACTTCATTAAAACACTCATTAAAATGAGAATCTGTACTGTTATCAGAAAGGTAAAAACCTTTCATGCAAGAGGCACTAAAGCTAAGTGAATAATGCATCTATTTTTCAAATATAAATTTATTCATGGAATAATATCCTCTAATAGCTCCTGTTATGGAGATTACAGGCAGTTTCTCCAGAGCATTCAGTAATCAGAAAGCTATGCTGGTTTATTTGGATGAACACATTGCCCTTACAGAACATCTTTGTCTTGTGATCGGACTCTCAGGTTTCTGGCATGAACAGTTGCACTTATCAATTCTTACCAGCTTTAGAATACATGAAAATACAGACTGCATACTTTCTAAAGCAATCATTAACAGTAACTTAGTATAAGTGTTACAGGCACATGAAAGTCTTACTCTCAGTAACTGTCATTCTGAGTCTTTAGCAAACTTAAAATCCTTGAGTAATCAAAACTGACCAAGTCCTTAAGCAAACAGGGAGCAAAGAAGGAGTAAGTCCAAGCCCCTAGCACCCAAACAACCCCAAACCAGTCTGTCTAGTAGTTTTGTGGTTTCTTTTAAAGACAGTTTTAAAAATTCAGATTACTATTAAGAGTGCATTAAACTATAATATATATCCTAATGTCCTTCTCCCCCAGCTAATAGCATTCATAATTATCTCACTTCAGCAGATAAGAGAATCTCCTCAATGTTTCTCTACAGTTCTTATACGCTGTTTCCCTGACGAAAACAAGCTTTAGCCACTTGACCAGGTCTATTCCTACCTTTAATACACTGGCATACCTTCTCCAATCTCCAGATAGCTATTAAGATCAGATTTCTTTTGAAAAAAATTCCCTGATCAGCCCAGTCTATTTCTGTGCTAATTATTGCTATGTCAGACTGACTATTATGAATAGATAACCTTAACATATACACATTATTTTGATTTGTGTAAGCTTCTGTCTCCTTGCTCATATAGAAGTGTCATTGTAGCTCTGCTGGTATGATTGTATGAACAAGCTAGGGTTGTAGAGAGAAGTAATATCTTTTATTAGACCAAGAGATATAGTCAAGGAGAGAACAAGCTTTGGGCTCAGAAAACTAATGAAAGTCCTCTGAGACAAAAAAAGCTTTCTTGTTTTCACTCCAACTATATTATTTGGCCTTATAAAAGATATAACCTTTTCCCTATAGGCCTGGCTGTCTTGGTTATAATAGATTACTTACAACAGAGATAGGTCAAAAAAGGAGTTGTAGAACAAAATAAAGTAAACCGAAAAGCCCAAAACACAGTTAAAGAAAGTAAAATCATGGCTTAGATAAATAGCAATTCCTTACATACTATTGCCTGTCTGACAGTCTTGAAGAGGGCCTCTTTAACCTCAACACCATGATAGGATTGCTTGCCAAGACTACTAACCTCTAGACCAAAACAAATGTGATCTGTTTTTTGGAGAGGGTGCACGGGCAAGTTGCTAATTAGTACTCTGTCAGCTATCTGCAGAAATCTGGCAGGAAATTGTATGGCACTCAGGTGAAGTTATGTGCATCTAAGAGATTTAAGAATATGAAGAGACTGAAAGGAGGGCTCCCCATGCGTAGCTGTAGCAAAAGGAAAATACAGGCTGGCTGTTTAACGAGCGGGGGACCTAGAGATGACAAACACAGAAACAGCTGAGGAATATGATTTCTTTGGCTGAATCTTTGCTGACAAAGTTTTTTCCTGGGCTTTCCAGCTCCTCTACCTAGTGTCTGAATCTGAGGAAATGAAGTACTACTCACGACACAGGGAAATTAATGAGTGGGATGCTTAAACAAGTAAGTGAGTCCATGGGAATGCACAGGATATCACACAGAATGTCAGGGACTGGAAGGGACCTTGAAAGATCATCTAGTCCAATCCCCCTGCCAGAGCAGGAACACCTAGAGCACATCACAGAGGAACATGTCCAGGTGAGTTCTGAATGTCTCCAGAGAAGGAGACTCCACAACTTCCCTGGGCAGCCTGTTTCAGTGTTAAGTCACCCTCACTGTGAAGAAGTTTTTCCTCATATTCAAGTGGAACCTCCTATATTCCAGCTTGCACCCATTACCCCTTGTCCTACCATTGGATGTCACCGAGAAGAGCCTGGCTCCATCCTCCTGACACTCACCCTCTACATATTTATAAACATTAATAAGGTCCCCCCTCAGCCTCCTCTTCTCCAAGCTAAAGAGACCCAGCTCCCTCAGCCTTTCCTCGTATGGGAGATGCTCCACTCCCTTAATCATCTTGGTAGCCCTGTGCTGGACTCTCTCCAGCAGTTCTCTGTCCTTCTTGAACTGAGGGGCCCAGAACTGGACACAATACGCCAGATGGGGTCTCACCAGGGCAGAGTAGAGAGGGAGGAGAACCTCTCTCAACCTACTAACCACCCCCCTTCTAATACACCCCCAATGGGGCTGAGGGAGCTGGTGGATATCACTACAACACTGATGTTTGAAAGGTCATAGTGACGGGAAAACGGCATGAAAGAGGACACAGTGAAGCAAAGACTGTCCAAACTTAACCTCAGTTCCTTGAGGGATTATGGAGCAAACCCCTTTGGGAGGCATTTCCAAAGTGGTGGTGAAGAACAGTTGGCAGAGATTCCCTAGCCAAATCTCGCCCGATCTGCTGATGGCTTTCTGCAGTGAGGACTGGCTTGATGGATGAGGAGATGGCAGTTTGTTTCACTTTAGTAAGGCTTTTGACACAGTCTGTGTTCTTGTAGTTTGGGCTGCATTAGCAACAGAGTACCCAGCAGAGAACTAAGTTTGTTCAGCCAGGAGAGGAGGATGTGAAGAGGATTTTTATTGCCCCCTGTAACTGATGGAGGGGAGGATTAAAAAGAAGATGAAGCTGCACTGCTTCATGGTAGTGGACAATGAAAGGATGAAAAGCAACAGTCACAGGCTGCAGCAAAAGCAACCAAACACTGGGAACAGAGGACCAAAGAGGTTTTGTTTCACTGCAACCATGGGTTTCCCAAGAAAGGAAAATCATTGTACATGTCATTACTCAAAGGCCATATAGTCAGCATGGATGTCTTGGTTGCAGCTGGGATAGTTAATTTTCTTTCTAGTGCTACTATGTTTCAAATTTGCTATGAAAGGAATGTCAATAATGCATATAATTTAAGTTGTTGTTAGATGATGTTTATAGTATTCAAGGACTTTTATCAGCTTCCCATAGAACAATGGAATGGCCAGCACAATGTTCCATATCATAGACATCACGCTCAATATATAAACAAGGGTTGTCTAGGGGGTGTGGTGGAAGTTGGCAATCGCTGCTTTGGTTGTGAGGGGCAACAAATGCACCAGGTGGTGAGAGTGACTTTTGTCTTCTATATTCTTTTACCATGATTATTATTTTTTTTCCCTTTCCATTATTCTTCTATTAAACTGTCTTTAAGTCAACCCATGAGGTTGTTTTTTTTTTCCCCCTTTCCCCTCCTTTTCTCTCTCTTCTCACTGCCCTTCTGCAGGGGAGAGAAATGGTCCTAGCTGCTGGCTGAGGTTAAATCATGAAAATGGTTAACAAAACTAAGAATGGAGGGAAGAAGGTTAGGACATGATCCACGTTTCCAGCCGGACATCGGGAAGATATCAGGCATAATCTAAAAGCGTGGTGAAGAACAGCCCTTTCCCTCTGAAGTTGATGTTCTCTGGCAACCAAGACAGGACATCCTTTCTGTGTGCTTCACATGCAGTCAATGCCTTTGAAATGGGAAAGCAAACTTCCGTAAACAGAGTGAGGAAAAACTATAGAGATTTTAAAGCTTCTCCTTCATCCAAGCAATTTCTATCTGTATCTTCCATCCAAACAATCTTCTTTTGCTATAAAACTCTGATTCTTTGTAACCCAGGTTATAATTTAATCCAGATTTGTTTTATCACTGCTCCTCCAGTTATTGGAAATATTTACCAATGATGGTTGTCTACTTTCTTGGAAAACATTGATAGAAATATTTAAAATGAAAAGAAGCCATTTTCCTTGAACATAAATAGACCTCAGATCTAGCAGCAGCTGGAATATGGAATCATAGCATAAACTGATGTACTACCAGACATGTATAATAGATGGAGGTTTAATCAGCAACTATTAAGGTCACCCTATGATTTGTGCTATGAAGCATACTTTTTTTCATTTATTTGTTTGAACTGCACAGGCTAAAGTTTTCTATACCAGATGTCAGTTCAGAGTAAAATAAACTCTGACATAACTCATACACACATATAATTTGAATTATAAAAGGCGGTGTTCAAATAAATAGGTTATTTACTAATTTCTGAGTATCCAAACCTAGAAATGCTTCAACCCCCCTTTTTATAAGTGATAGTGCATTAGTGGTGTTTTGGTGTTTTAGCATAACTTCTATCAAGTTCCTCTCCTACTAATTTTTTTCTAATTGTTTCACACTTTCCAGCTGGAAACATTCCAGGTTTTGTCTTTGACTGATGTTCGATTTCTTTTTTTTTAAGTAGGACAAAAAATTTCCAACTCTTTGCAAAAAGATCTCAGGAAAAAAAAAAAAAGTATTCTCAAAATTAAAAAAAAACCTAAAGGTGTCATGGCCTACTTTTAATGCTATTTCAGACAAGAAGAACAATTCAGCAAGGAAACAAACAATCTGTGAAAAGTTTGCACATGCTAGCTGAAGCGTTTCTGAGAGACAAAGCGCTCCATTTGCTATTTTTACTTTTAAACTGTCATACAACTCAGGTGCTAGATCATCTCAGTAAAATCTGATTTATACACATTTAAAAAGGGACAGAAGTCTTAATTCATAGCTCAAAACACTAGAATTAGAGCTTTAGATTTTAGCAGGCTTTTTAGAGAATGTTTTCAATCACACCACAAAAGGCATTTTAACAGTATGTATTATGAGCATAGAAAACTTGAAATTTCCTGTGGACTTCATTAAGCTGTTTCTGTCAGATTAGAAAATGGCTTGCTACTAATCAATCATATAAAAACCATACAACACTGAGGTTGGTTTCTGCCATTTTGTCTTTGATGAAACAATTCTTTGAGCATCAGGAATGGCTGTTTGTTCCTTAAAGCAAAGAGTTTTTTTTTTTCTTTTTGTTTAGTAGAGTACAGGATTCTCATATAAAACACCTAAGGAAAAATTTCTCTTGGAATATGATTAACTTGTCTGTTCTAAGGTAGACTTGACTCAGTGATTTGCAATTTCTCGAGGCATCAGGCTGGCTATTTTATTCTAACTCAAACTATCCCACTTGAAATCAACCATAGCCACATATCATGATTTGAATTAATATCTTAAAAAAACCCAAACCAAACCACAACTCAACCTTCCTTAAATATAAAAGAACATAAGAAAAAGCAACTTTTGATACTGAAGAAATAATGCTTTATTTTATTCTTTAGCTAGTATAGAAATCATATTAAAAAAAAATAAAATTGCAAATGGCTAAATCTATCACTAAGGACCTAAATCAAAGGCCCAAGCAATTGACGAGTTTCTACTGATTTCAAGTACCTCTGGATCAGTGGACCCCTCAGACTTATTTTTATTTTGCTTTTCTGAAATTCTTAAGGAATGTCACTGGAAAATTAATTGTGAATAAATTATTTCATGGAATGAACTGCCCTAGTTCCTGGTAATTTGTTCATAGCTTTTAGGTATTGATAGAATATAGCAAACCCCCAGACTGTCACTTCAGCATTTCACTCTTTTGACTGGGTGCCTAAAACTTTTTATTGGATCATCTTATAGGAAAGGACTCTATGGTACATCCTTGGAGTAAGTATTCAGCAGAGAATTCTTATCCAAATAGGGAAGATGATTTCAGATGCATGACTTCAAAAGCCATACACACACACAACCCAGCTCTAGGCTGTGCCATGGGACTGGAAACAGCACCAGCATTTCTAACCACCCATGTAGGCTACAAAGCTGCATAGAATTTAATTAATATCTGCAAATATGAATTTTGGAGTCATATATTGTTTTTAATCACCTGCATCTCTTACTCTCAGTATTCCTAGACAAAACACACAAGCAAACCTTCCGCCTATTATTAGAATTTAGGCAATGAGTTAATACAAAAAGAGAATGAGATTCCATAAGAAATAACAGTTGTGCAGTGGGACCACAAAGGATGGGATTAGTTGGAATACAGAAAAGCTCTCTCCTGAATTTTTTGTGTTAACAATTTTGTAAAACCTCTAATTATCACAGCAAAAGACCTACAATTCTAAAATCTAGAGTTTAATATCAGGCTTCTCGGATTTGTTTTTGTTCTCATGCCAAGCAGATGCATTTGCTATGTGTTTGCTATTCTCTTTCTCTTTATCAGCACAACAACAACAACAAAAAAACCATCCAAAACCCCAAAAGATGACAGAAAAGATACTGTGTGTCAGTAGAATAGTAAAACTCATTGCAGCTGCAGAAATCCATGTAATCTGAGTTCATCTGCAGGAGTACAGAATATGCGGAGCAAAGAAACAACCACCAAAACCCCCTTTCTTGGCTCAGAGATAGCTTGCACAACATGTAAATCAGCTAGTTCTCACAGACCTATCCTTAAAACTTACTGCTGCCGTATCATGTAACTCTTTAAGATTTATGGATACAGGATACAGGCTAATGCAATTTTAAATCTTTTCTTGCTCCATTCCAATTACACAAATCCATCAAAGCCCATAAGCACAAAGAAACTGGACTTAAAAAGCAAAAGTTAAAGGTGGAGTTAGGATTTTTCCTGTAATGAAGCTACTGTCACCTTCCTGCAAGACACAGCTAAGATCAACATGAAGCCTCTTCCATAGCACAGAAGACACTGCACTTGCAATGCCTACAGTCTCATGTGTGATATGTGGGAGAAACTCAGGGTGACAAAGAGCTTTCTACTGTCCCATATCCAGTGTCTTGTCCAGATGAGCAGAATCAGATAAAAAGGTACTTTCTTGAAAAATAAACACACAAAAAAACCCTTGAGGAAAGACAAAAAATAGACAAAGGTCCTGGCCAAGCACTTCTAGATCAAATTAACTCAATGAAAAATCAATATCTTTTCATAAGTCATTATCTCTTTTGATCATGATCTGCCTTTTTTATGACCCATTCTAAACCTCAAAGGGTAGATTATCATCAACATCACCTTAAAGAATCACTGTTGCCCTTCCACCTCCCATTCCTACTTTTGAAACCGTAGGAATATAATTAGTCTCTTTAAAAGTATAGAGTCAAAAGTAAAATGCTGACATCTGTGATGAGAAGAACGAATTTCCCTTGATCTAAAAGCTGTGCTTTTAAAGCCATGTATGTCTAAGAGGAATTTAAGTGTTGAATTTCTTCTTTGATGCAGTGTTCATATATAACCAGCAATTCAAATAGCCATGGTCAATGCTGATGAATACGGTAGTGTAACATAGCCAGAGTTCCCACAATTCTTCCATAGTGATCTTTTCACTCCATGTGGTCTTCAATTGCAATTCAGGAGAACATGTTGGTAGTGATAAGATTCAAAAGAAAAGAAAAAAGATAGGAAAAAAATCCAAATCTAAAAAAAAAAAATTCTTGTCTTAATTCTGTCCAACATACAAGGAACTTTTTGCAAAAGATAAACTGAGTGATCCCTATTGACTGCAGCCATTCTGAACTATTACATCACCTTGGTCTGTATTCAAGTCTTATCAAGACATCCTAACAATTTGAATGGGCACTGAATTTAGTGCCTGAACTCCTGTTCTCTAACTCAAGATATATTAGCTAACATACCTCATTAAGATGCTGGGAGTACATTTTCATAAATGCCTATGACCATTTAAAAGAAATAATATTGTAAGAATGCTGAAGTGATGCAAGTATTTGGTTAGATAATTACAGGCCCAAGTTTAAACTGGAACAGTTTAGAATGAAACTTCAGTTGAAACCAACTTTCGTACCACAGTTTTCCATCTTTTTAGAAGTTTGTGATGTTCCAGCACTCCCTTTGCAACAAAATCAGCCCTGAGCTGATCACCTAGAGTCTGAGTTCTTAGCATTGAAAACTGTAATACTGACCTCACTACGTTCCAGTAAAAACTCCTGTGAAGCAGGCTCAAGCAAACAGTACACAAATTCTAGTCACACTCACTTCATATAGCACTCATGACAACACCCAACATCCAAATCTATGATAATTTGGATCCAACCCTATGACTCAAAACTGCTGACAGGCCATTGATGCTCTGGAAAACACAAGTCAAACACCAGATTACTTTTAAGAGAGGATGGAAACCAGTAGATAACACAGAATTCTATTAACAAAATGTGGGCTAGCCTGCAGAGTTAATGCAAGAATAGATTTCTCTTCTAAATTTTGTAAATTCAATTCCCTCTGCTGTTAATGGGAACATTGCATTTAATTATCTTTGCATCATATTAACAAACTGATACCACAAATGTCATCAAGTTAAATGTTTCTTACTGTGAATGCTGATTTATCAAATATACAAAAATATATCTGTAACATTAGAATAGCTTAAGTGCTACATTAAATAACACGATATTTTAAAACCGTAACTCAAATAGAAATTTCAGTTCAGTGATGCAAAATGAAATACGATATATAGATGTGCTTAACTTTTAAATTCTTGAGCTACAGAATCTGATATTTATTATATCTGTACTTTAATATAGATGTCATAACTTTCTGTAGAAGCCAAGTTGATTTCTGAAACTTTCCAGACACAGTTTTATTTTTGGCAAGAAGTCAGATACCCTTCTTTGCAAGAGTATGATCCATCACCATATATGAAATCCCAAACGGTATGCATTCTCAGAAATAATGATCCAATATTAAATATTTCAGTTACATACTGAATTACCTGGGAGAATTATATTTGATTGTCAAATATTTCTAATCATATCAAGTGGATTAATTTTAATGTGAAAGCAAATAAATCTTAAGAATTTTTGACAGTGCTTCTATTTTAAACACGGTGATATTGACTAAACTCTGTCCTCCGCACTCTAAAAATGATAATATTGATGGAGAAAAATTCAGGGATCAATATGCATAAGACTGAAGAAATTCATGACCCAGCACCAAAGGAGCAGTCATGCAAGAATTTTGGTACCACAAGTACCAAGGAAGCATAGAATCATAGAAGTGAAACACAAATAAAACAGAATATGGCTTTATGTGCCTCAAAGAAAAAGTTTTTTGGTTGCTTTTTTTTTTTGTATGGACACACTTAATTATTCAAGCAAGACCTCAACCTCTATCTTGACTATGTTTTTCAGATACAACTGATTTGCATGATTAGACTTGATAGTCTTTCTTCAGAACTTGAGGCAACTAGGATTCACTGGGTTTCTTCACTATTTTTTGAGGTTCTAAAAGTAGGTGGAGAAGAGTATTGTTTGTTGAGATATTCCTCCATTTCTCATTATTACAGGTGATAACAGATTGGTAAATTTTACCTCTGTGCCTGGCAAGATGATGGAGCAGATCCTCCTGCAATCTCTGCTAAGGCACATGGAAAACAAGGAGTTGATTGGAGACAGCCAATATGGCTTCATCAAGGGCAAATCANGGCTTCACCAAGGACAAATCGTGTCTGACAAATTTGGTGGCCTTTTACAATACTGCCACAGACTTGGTGGACAAGGGCAGAGCAACAGACATCATCTACACAGACCTATGCAAAGCATTTGACACTGTCCCACATGACATCCTGGTCTCAGAACTGGAGAGTCACAGATTTGATGGATAGACCATTTTGGTGGGTTAGGAACCAGCTGGATGACCACACTCAAATGGTTATGGTCAACAACTCAATGTCCAAGTGGTGGCCAGTAATGAATGGTGTTCCTCAGGGGTCGGTACTGGGACCAGTGCTATTTAACATCTTTGTCAGAGACATGGACAGTCTGCTGCACCCTCAGCAAGTTTGCCAAGACACCAAGGTTGGTAGCGTGGTTGACATGCTGGAGGGAATGTATGCCACCCAGAGGGACCTGGACAGGCTTGAGAGGTGGGCTAGTGCAAATCGCATGAAGTTCAACCAAGCCAAGTGCAGGGTCTTGCACCTGGGACGTGGCAATCCCAAGCACAAATACAGGTTGGGTGGAGAATGGCTGGAGAGCAGCCCTAAGGAGAAGGACTTGGGACTGATGGTGGAAGAGAAGCCCTACATGAGCCGGCAGTGCGCACTGGCAGCCCTGAAAGCCAATCACATCCTGGGCTGCATCACAATAATTGTGGCCAGCAGATTGCAGGAGGTGATTCTACGCCCCTACTCTGCGCTCGTGAGACCCCATCTGGAGTTCTGTGTCCAGCTCTGGAGTCCTCAACATAGAAAGGACGTGGAACTGCTGGAACAGGTCTAGCAGAGATCCACAAAGATGATAAGAGGGATGGAGCACCTCTCCTGTGAAGACAGGCTGAGGGAGTTGAACTTGTTCAGCCAGGAGAAAAGAAGGTTCTGGAGAGATCTTATAGCAGCCTTCCAGTATCTGAAGGGAGCCTACAGGAGAGCTGGAGAGGGACTCTTTGTCAGGAAGTGTAGTGACAGGACAAGGGGTAATGACTTTAAATTGGAAGAGGGGAGATTTAGATTAGATATTAGGAAGATTTTTTTTCCTGTGAGGGTAGTGAGGCACTGGAACAGGTTGCCCAGGGAAGTCATGGATGCTCCATCCCTGGAATTGTTTAAGGCCAGGCTAGGTGGTGTTTTGAGCAACCTGCTCAAACTCCATGGCAGGGGAGTTGGAACTTGATGATCTTTAAGGTCCCTTCCAACTCTATGATTCTATGATTAATAATATTACTTTTTCTGTAAAATACTACCTTTGTTATTTATTATGTGATGGCATTATTATGATTATTACTGTTGTGTTTAGATACCTAATCATTACTAATATTATAGTCATAATGTTGACTGGGAGAAGAACTAAAGCTCCCATTTGGTGAATTAAAATACAAGAAGGAGCGACCTCTGTTCCTTAATCATTTGGAGATGTCAATGTCAATCATGCGCTGCCTTACAGTTCAGCATCTGCTGGAAATATTTTCCTTTTCCACTGAAGCTCAGCTGCAGCTCAACTGCACCATATGTGAATTTTTAGATTTTTCTCATTTGCATCAAAGAAATACTTCATTTATAAAGTTAACGTGATTAAGACTCTTTTTGGTTTCATAAGGGTTATTTAGGGATGACAGTCAGTCACTAGTGGCTTGGATGGGATTTGAATCAGTGACGTAAATAAGGGATATTCTGTAATTTGTAATCATTTCCTGAGCCAAGCACAATGATGTTTTACATGTTCACATCAAGGAGAAGCATGTAATTTGATCAAGCTGCAAGTGGAAACTTCTTGGCAGAGCCTGAGGGAAAGCAATGACAATAATGAAATGGATAGGCAGGTTGTCAA
Organism: Jacana jacana; assembly: GCA_013400555.1. Lineage (NCBI taxonomy): Eukaryota > Metazoa > Chordata > Aves > Charadriiformes > Jacanidae > Jacana > Jacana jacana. The sequence continues at coordinate 17,089 of VZTM01017007.1, read as the reverse complement.
GAGAAGTGAGAATACTTTCAACTGCACATTTTTTAAAGAAAATCCTGCAGTGGAGGGGCTGAAAATGTTGTCTACAACAGTGCCCACAGCTATCCTGGAAGTGAAGGATTAGTTTATGTACTGCGGACATACTATTACTAAATGAACTCAGATAAGAATTCAATTCATTCATTTACTTAACTCTGTTGTTGGCTGTGGAGCAAATCCTCAGTGATGTAAATTGGAATTGGAGCTATAACAATTTCTAGCATGAGAGTGTCTGACCCTAGAAGTATTTATTTTGCTTGAAAAAGTAAAGACAGTTTATATGTAAATGAGATGTAACTTTCCAGTTCTGTATAATTTGTCAATATGGATGTTAATTTCACAAAGAATGAGCAACCTCTACTCTAGAATAATAATAGGATTTGATCCCACCAACTCTTACTTGTAGCAGTAATCTTATTATGGTGGTGGGACTAGAGGAACAAAATAAAGACTACTGTCATGAACATTTTCAGGTGAATGTATATCATATCATATATGATACTTTATATAATTTCTTTGATGTGTTTCCTGGTCTCTTTTATGATAATGAGTGATGCTAAGAGCTAAAACGAAATGGTAGGACATCTATTAAAAGTCAACTTCTTGATGGATTTTCAGGAAATATTATTTTTTGAAATTTCATCTGGATGTAGGTAAAAATAAGATGTTATAGGGGAGGCCTGATATCAAAACTACTGCAACCCTTCCTTCTTTTCATTATAAAATGATTTATACCTGAATGCAGAAAACATTATGGAGCTTAATGCTGTCACATGAAACGTTGCTTAGGAAAATTTCCCTTCCTGGGAGTTTCAGATATAAATCCAGATTCTCTGATTTATTCTTATTCTTGATGGAACTGGCCTCAATCTGCAAAGTCTACTTTTAAGGATTTGAAAAGAGCCTTAAAGCAACTTTAAAGGCAAGAGTGATAAATCCACTTCAAGGTGTGTAATAAGATCATAATACAGGCTATAGACATAATGTATTTTTCAAAAAGGATATATTTAAAGTGTTTTCTCAGACACAACACTGAATTAAATCACTTTACTTGAGAACTACCAAGAGAAAAATGCCAAGTGCAGAAAATGAATAACAGGATATTTCATTCCCATTTTCATTTCACCTTCTCCTTTAAGAAAATTATTTAGTTTTCATTTTCTCCTTACCTAATCAGCACTGACTTCAGGAATTTCAGTTGGCTAACACACAGATCTGTCCTAATTGTAACATTTTTGTTGTGAGACTCTTTTGATAATGCTTTCTAATAATCTTTCTCAAAATCACTCTCTCTCTGTAATAAAGCTTCCAAGATAAACAATGCACAATTTTGTGGGATACATGCATCCTGTGATATAAGTTTAAATAACCTAGCACTCATTTCAAAGTAAAGTTTAGAAGCATCTATTCTGTTTTAATACTTATTCTAAGCCTCTGTTTTAAGGAGCATGAATTTAATCAATTACTTAGTTAGCTAAACACACAGTCATGTTTGATTTTGCTTTGTTTTGTTTATTCCAAGTTCTTTTCTAATATACCAATATTATTTCTGAACTCTTTGGGTCCATGGCTCTATCTTTCATTCATTTTTTATATCCCTGCCTCTTTCCTTTCTTATTTCTTGCTATCTGCTAGACACAATATTTTCATCCCTGCAGAAAGCAAAAGATAATATTCAGAAACATAATAAAAGCACATGTTGAGGCTTCGCTTCTATTTACCAAAATGCCAAGGATGTCACTGGAATTTTAACCTGTACTCAAAAATAATAAATTGTCAAACAACTGGAGCACTTTTCAGACTGGGAGTATTAGAAAATGGTAACCTAGGAGTCATAGCAGCGATAACATTTTTCTGAACTCAAAAGTAAATTATCACAATTAAAACTAAAGGAGTTAATTGTTTCACACTGGATGGAGAATGGTCAACTTCTATCATACTTTTAAATGGACAACCAGCATCTTCCAGAAAAATTTATTTTTCCTATTTACAATCTCATTTAAGCATATGTAAGGTCATTTACCAATCCTAAAACAGGTAAACAAATATATGCCAGGTTACTTGAAATATATACAAAAGCACAAAGACAGAATCCAGGAAGACATATTGCTTCTCTTTCTAACACTTTTT
>VZTM01017007.1:342-14854 GCA_013400555.1 Jacana jacana | reverse complement strand
ACACTTTTTCCTTGACAGCAACTACTGCCACTGTCAGAAACAGGCTACAGGGCTAGGTCAAGTTTTAGTCTGACTTCATACAGCAGTTCTTGTCCTACAAAACGGAAAGACCCACATGGTGTATCACAGACCCTTGCCAAAAGAACAACACTGATGTTCAAATCTTTTCCATCACATTACTATTATGCAGGGTAGCACACAACACATAAGCCTGATCAGTTCTATTGGAACCTTCTATTGGAACATTTCAACAACTGAATACATGCTTCATTGCTCTATTATTATTTTTAGCAAGGATTCATTTAATCATCCTTAACTATTGGCTTGAACCTGGCCTTGTGCATATTTATTTCTAACTTCTGTACTTGAAACTAAAATCCCCTATAAACAGCCTTGTGCCTTCAAAAACTATAAAACATGAAGCAAATAATCAAACATCAGTTGCCTACTAGGGCAAAACATTGTTAAATCATACTCAAAAGCCCAAAGGTAGTTTTAAATATATAAATAAATAAATATAAAAAAGCTTTGTTTATTTTCATTGAAAAAGTTGAGTTGCCTAGGGAAATTCTCATTCCCTTTTCGACCCCTCTCTCCCATTGCCATACCGTTACCTCACAGATAAATAAGTAACACACCTCTTCAGTAGACTCCTTTTACACAGGGAGCTATGGGATTGCAGAATTTGGAACAGGGATTTACCATGTTCTTTTTGACTGGGAAAATATTAGTAGCTTTTAAAAAAATAAGGTAACATAAGTATGGTACCATACCATAAGTATGTTACTACCATAAGAGGATGTATCTAGAACTTCCGTGAGCCGTGCTCATGCAAAAATATTATAAGGGTATAAAACCAGAATTGAGAGATCCTTAAATAAGGCTATTTTTTAATTCTGAATTTATTGATCATTGCATGCATTTTTATTTCTTTAAAGACTTACTATGGTGGTGCTTTAGCAGGCAGCACATACCAAATTTGAGGTCTTCTCTTTGTAGATGGAGGCCATGGGCCCACACAACATATATTTTACAGTCACACTTCACAGTTTTCAAGTTATCATATCTCTGTATCTTTTATTATTTCTGCTATCATCTCAGAATATTTTTATGCCTCAAGACACATTTTTTTTTTTTATCACCAGAAAAGAAGAGCCAGAAAATATACCAAAAGCAACATTCATATTTTCCAGGACAGAAGTTTCATAGAACACAGATAAAGGTGCCCTTGATATTTCCAAAATGCATATGTTCCCTTGATGCTCAAGGTTTAGTATCAACTGACTGGGAAATAAAAAGTGAAAAACCTGATGCTTCCAAAAAGACTTTAAAAAAAAAGGAAAAAAAAGAAGATATTTATTGGCCAAAGGTATAATTCAGAAAAACTGTACCTAAATTATCCAGTGAGTGAAAAAAAAATTATACATTTTTCCTGCCCTGACATGTTATCAGGCAATTCAGTTAGCCCATTCTCTGATAAGCATAAATTACGTAGAAAGAAGAAATATAATGAGGGAAGTAAATTCCTTGGTTTATATCACATATTTCTCCAACATAAAGCTATTTCATCATCATATAAGGAAGTGGAACACAAAATCATGACACATGCAAAAAAAAAAGAAAATAAAAGAAATATGGAGATAATTTAATTGATGGTGCTGAGGTTCATACTTTCATACTTCTATTAGATGATACCTTTACAAGAAAGTGGCTGACATCTATTTTTGCTGGCTTGGTATGGAAATGACTACTAGAAACATTATGACTTTTATATAGACTTTCTCCTTCTCCAGAAAACCCCATCAAGTAAAATGTTGCCCAATTTGATTGAAGATGATGAATGGTTGTTAGTACCATGTTTCATTTAATTTCTGAGAGGAGCCTGAACTAGTTATCATTTACCATATACACATAAAACTGGATGTCAGCACTGTAATCCTCTTTTCTCTCTCTTTTTAAAGTCAGTTTGCCTAATATACTTTAAGTACAAGTTTTTCCAGTTCACTGATTTATATTTTTCTTAAGTAAACACTGACCTTTCCTTCTACTTTTCTCTTGAGTTGTTTTAACATAACCCTGTCCTTGGAAAAGTAAACCTGTTAATTTTAGCCAGAACCAGACAACCTGGCATTTCCAAATTAATGATCTAATCAAACAGGCCTATAACGCTAAAACAGTGATGACAGGTAACTTGGTCATTAGTCTAGATGTTTGCATTTTGCTTAAATTTCTTCTGGCAGGCGTTTCAGATCAAGTTAAGAGGCATGCAGCTCTCACAGTCTGAATAGTACCAGCCTGTCCCCTGCTTGGGTAGGGGATATATGAGGAAAAGCTAAACTGCATCAGGAAATGGAAGGTTGGTTTTCAAATCATGTTGTTTGAAGGGATTTTAAAATATAATTTCCAGCACTATTTTTGCATGACCAAACTTTAAACAGCACTGTGCAATAATTATGAATTTACACTGTTTTTTACTGTGTTGAGCTACTTTTCTACTTATGCTTGCATCTTACTTTTGAACATATTGCTTCAGCATACCAATAAGATACTTGTATTTATTTTTTGCAAGCAGAAGGAGACTTTGTTTCTAAGAAGTAGAATAATGACCTAAGCACAGCAAGGGGGTTACAGCTAGGAGCAAATATCTCATTTCCAGAACTTGGCTATAGCTGGGTGCAAACCCCACTCACAGTACACCTGTCCATGAGGCTCACTTGAATGAGGAGACACAGCTTCTGTGTCTAACACCCTTCCTGCAAACAACTGTCCACTAAAAGCTAAAGAAGTAATTTCCTGTGAAAAAAGATCTTGTTTGTGTGTGTGTGTTTTAAGTGAGTGGAGAGCATCTGCCTCTTTTGCACAGGCTACTACGACCCATCAAATGGTTGTAAATTCTGCAGCAGGGTCTGAGCCAGGATTCAACCATAGGCTAGAAGCAAAGCTCATGTTTACACTCCATCTCTGGCATAAAACCCCAATGCACAAAGAAAATGTTTACATGTATTTCTTGGTTACAAGCTGCCTCTTATTTAATCTGTAAAACTTCATGTTGTCTCTAGCAGAAAATATTCTAAGTATTGTATAAGGACAGATTTTACATTTATAGTATCAATAAAGCTAAGACAAATTTATACAATTGCAGTTCTGTCTCACAATTAAGTGTTTTCACCCAAAACTATTTAAGGAAAATATATACAATTCTTCATCTACAGTCAGACAAATAAAAGTGCTTTTAAAGTAAACAGGCAACATAAGATATTTAGCAGCTACTCAAAAAAGACTATAAACCCACCACTTTCAACTTTAATGGAGAAAGAAACATTCTGATTTCGTGATTAGCCATAAATGTCGTGCAGTGCAGAGAGTTTCCTTTACAAAAAAAGATGACTCAAAATGAAACGCAAAGTAATTCAGACCACAGCTAAGATAGGGAAAGACAGCATAAGAAGCAAATGAGAGAAGAATCAGATATGAAGAAAAAAACCCCAACAAAACAAAACAAAAAACCCAACCAAAAAAAGCTATTTAGAAAAGGAAATAGAGATAGCAGTTTGATCTCAAGACATAACAATGAATTTGGCTGCATAACATCAGGATGCTTTAGGAAACAGAAGAAATCACAGCTAGTGCTGCAACAGGCAGGGCAGTCTGCTCCACTCCACCATGCCAGAAGCTGATAGGAACCACAAAAAATGCTGCAAAAAGATGGGACCACCCCACTGCTCCACATTCCACAACAACCTCCTGGGCCTTGCCTACAGCATTATAAAGCTAGGTTTGCCATGCTTCTCCCATGTTGAGGTGTAACATCCCTCTTTTGCAAGGAGGATCTTGCCTAATTCTGCTCTAGATTAGCTCTCAGGCACTTGCGGATTTCTCAATTTATATATTTATCTGGTTTTGGATGTCAGTTCAAGACTTATGGACTGAGCTATGGTTACACCTACTTCATTCCTACCCCTCTTCTTTAGACTCCTAACTAGTTAGATGCTCAACCATCAACAGCAATCTTTCTTTTCTTTGAAGGCAGTAGCAGTAAAGTGTGCATCTGGTGGAGCTCAAGAGTATTTGCCATCTAGCTAGTGCCCTTGTTTACCTTGCTCTTCCTACAGCTTTGCTGTACACAAACTGTATAAATCAGCATAGTACATGGACTGTCTTATGAATAGTTTACTTGTAAACACAAGTACACAGTAATTATTCTTTTCACACATGGATATCAGTGTTCAGAATGAAATCCTGTTATTAGTGTATGACGACAATTGCAGAACACTAACGTGTATGTGCACATAGGTGAAAGCATTGGTAGAGAGCAATGAGGGAGATAAAGTGTAGATAAAACCATATAGTAAAAAATTAGGCTCCGTTGAAGATGAAATTTTTCAACCTCTTAGATACAACTGTAGAGGGATGAAAATCTTTGAAAAAGGAGAGTATAGTTGATAACTAACTTGCAGCAATATCAAGTTTTTAAGGGTGTGATTCAGTAATTCATAAATATGGTGCTAAAAGCCTGAAGAAAAATATTACATTTATTACTTATGTGAATACTTCACTGATTTCAACCACTGGAATACATTAAGATAAACAAACAAATGAGGATATGCAAAAGGGATTACGCTGTTACACACCTAACTTCTCATCTTACTTTAGCATTTCTGATGTGCTACAATACAACTCATTCTTAAAAGAAATAATTAGCGGGAAAAAAAAATAAAGTAACCTTTCAAAGTCATTTTAACAGAAGTTTACATGAACACACATGTCCATGCACATTCACATACACTAATACACATTTGACGATTATGAGAAAGTCAAAGACCTGTGCTTACAAACATGGCCACAGTTTTAGAGTGCATACATTTCCAGATAGTAAAATTTCCACAATCTAGGCCTGATTTTTATAGAAGTTCTATAAAGAGACAATATCAACTGAAATCAATGCCTCATTAGATCAGTCCTCACCAGGTGAAACAATTCAATCACTTTACATCCAGAGGACAAAACATACAGCTTTTGTCCTGTAAAAAACCCCTGAAAATCTCTAGCGGTGTCCACAGATTTGTAGTTCTAATTTTATCTAGAATAAGCACGGAACAAGCAAGACACAGTGCATAGGTCAAGTGAACTTGGGAATACGGCATCCACAGAGACAAATTTCTCCTACCTTTCTTCTACCCATGTCAAATAGGCGGAACTCACATCCAGGAAATAGGGGAAAGGAAGAGGCCAGGTAGTCAGTGAACAGAAGAAAAAGAAAGAGATAGAAAGATTATTCCCTGCCTAAGCATTGAGGGAGGTAAAGAAGAAATAACTGAAGAAGAAAGTGGAAGGGACCATGCAAGGCCACCTAGCTTCAGCAGTTTTATAAAGCAAAGGTAATTGTATCTATACAAAGTTTAAAGACCTTGGGCTCATATGAATATATCAAATCATCATATTCCCATGCAATGTTAGCTAGGCAAACTCCAGTTTACCATCCGAGTACAACACGATGCACTTTAAAGATCTGTATGACCTCACTGAATGAAGAGGTTGGCTTCTGACTGTCAAAGGTAGGCACATCTGCTTTAAATACAAGCCAAGGGAGTCTTTGTTTTTTTTTTTTTCTACCTATCTTCCTTTTTTCCCGGAACTTTTCATACTANTACAGTGTGCAGTATTTAAGTTGCATGAATGGAAATGTCTACATGAATCAGTCTTGCTTATTAAAATACTTCATTCAGTTAACAGCAACATGTTACTTGATGTATTTACATCACATGGCACATCAGTAGCCCATAAGCGCCATGTTACAATATTTAACAAAAGACAGACTATTAAATAAAGTATTTGTGAATAAATCAGCAGCAACTTGTCTGCAGTGTCTGAGCAAAGTATTTGGCTGATGAGTTTATTCCTTTTGGTACAGGATGAAACTGCAAAATACGTTTTAAAATATTCAATTATGTTGCAAGTTGCAGTGTTTGTCATCAGCTTTATTAGTGTGACATTTATCCTTTCATTCAAATAACCCTGCCTAATAAAATGTCCATATCTTTTTCTAACTACATAGCTTTCCTATACACTTGAGGCTTTAAATGCATTTTAAATATTAACAAAGCTTTCATTAAAATGCAGAAACAGGAGTGGGGGAGCTACTGGAAAAGGCTTTATTCAGTCTTCTTTGGTTTTATATGGAAGTATTAATCAAAACCTTCATTAATATTGTATGAATTCAGAGTCTTCACACAATTGGAATGCACATTACTTCTTATTAACATTATTCCTACTTTATGGTACCCCATTTAAGGAAAAATTTAGGAGTCGGAGGGTATTTATGCATGTATAGACAGTGCTATACTGCAGAAGTCACATTCCACATAAACTTACGGATTTGCAAAATACNTACCTAGCTTCCTTTTTTCCAGGAACTTTTCATACTATATATCAAATCTGAAATGATCATATTGGTTTCCTCCTACCGATTAACCTACTAGGAAAATCACAATCAAAACCATATTGGGCGTAGTTTNTAGCTTTCCTATACACTTGAGGCTTTAAATGCATTTTAAATATTAACAAAGCTTTCATTAAAATGCAGAAACAGGAGTGGGGGAGCTACTGGAAAAGGCTTTATTCAGTCTTCTTTGGTTTTATATGGAAGTATTAATCAAAACCTTCATTAATATTGTATGAATTCAGAGTCTTCACACAATTGGAATGCACATTACTTCTTATTAACATTATTCCTACTTTATGGTACCCCATTTAAGGAAAAATTTAGGAGTCGGAGGGTATTTATGCATGTATAGACAGTGCTATACTGCAGAAGTCACATTCCACATAAACTTACGGATTTGCAAAATACAAAATACAAAAATAGAAAATACAAAATTGAAATTCAGTAGAAATCTCATGCAGCATTTCAAAAATATGCATTTGATATGACAAGTTCACCTCTGGGAAGGACTGATTATTGAATGCTTAAGATTTATGGTTAAGGTTTTGTCCTTTCCTTCCAAGACTTAAGGTGAAAAAACATGCACCATTCAGCGACAGAAATATACACAGCCGCTGGGAAACTGGGAGAGGGTAAACAGAATTATCAGCTGTGCTGCTAAATACAGAATTATGGGAGGAAACAACATGCTTATTATAGATTAAAGTCACAAATAGCAGAAGCTGTCATGGCATGTAAAGGAAAGTTCTTTCTTAGATAAACAGTGTTAGAGGACAAAAACGATAAGAAGAATGGAACAGTTTCATGTTAGCAGGATATTACTAGCATCCTGGTATCTATGCTGCTTGACATATTCATACACGAACTAGAGAAGCCGATGAACAACAGAGAGACAAAGTTTGTTTAGTGTGCTAAATAATTCAAAGGAGTAAACATGAAAATGTATGTCAACAAACTCAGATATATTTCACAGTTCTGAGTGACTGTAAGACCACAACAGATGACATACAATAATGATACATGTGAAGTAAAGTACATTGGAAATAACTATTTTAATCATACAAGGACAAAGGAAGAAGGTGTGGGAGTGTCCTAGATTTGCGTAAATATCAAAACCTTAGAAGGCCTGAAAAAACATAAAGAAAAATCCATTAATCCAAGTTCATTAAACACAAAGGCACTAACTTAGTCTAAGACGTCTTTAAAACTTGTATTGCTGGGAAGCATGATGGTTTATAGAGGGACTGAAATGTTCTTCTATTCTTTCTTAAGCATTGTCCATCAGTTTTTAACAAAGCATATTGGACTAGACAGCCTTCCCAACCTCTTCTTATATTATCTGAAATAGATTTATTGCATCAATATCAGACCTCTTTTATATATTATTGAATGCTAGCATTATCTTTTTGTGATAATAATATTACACTGAAACAATATGAGCAAATATGCACTCTCACCCCTCCTCCATTGATGCAATTCTTCATTCCTCTATAGTATTGCCTCCCCTTCCATGCTTACAACTCTTCTATACCCAGACAGAAGTTTCACAAATTGAATAGCATTTTTATTTTTACAACATTCACTCTACTACATTAGCCCAGTAAATGACTAGTTTTGAAAAAATACATCCTGGAACAGTTACATCCTGTGGGAATTCTGCTACTTAATTTCACTGAGTTTCACTTGTGGATTATTCAAACAATTAGTTAAGAATTTCACTAAAAGGCTTTTAGAATCCAAGGAAGAAGAGGACTTGGGATCAGGCTTTAAATTGGGGAAAAAGAGTGCACAATGAACAATTTCTACAAGGTAAGTAGAATGCAGCAAAGCTTACGTGACATAACATAGATTTTTTTTTTCCCCACTAAGACTTATTCATAGCTTCTAGCTATGACATTTTTAATCCCAAACAGCAACACAAAAATGAATGGATAGTTATGAAACTTAGAACAAATCTGTGAGCTCCAGTCGATATTATGATTGTACTAGGTGAGCCAAATGATATAAGTAAGGATATTAAATTCAAATTCATGGAGGATTTGTATGATGTAGACTTATCGTTATTCAGTATATGAATGTTATAAACATGTTTCCAGTTAATTGCCTCTCCTAGAAACCCACTTCATCATTTTCATTACACCCAATGAAGTTAAAGGATTTTAAAAATTTATTGTGTGTCATCATATGGGGATAGAGAACTTTTCATTTTCAGTATTTTTATTTGCTTTTGTCAATTCTCTAAAAACATATAGTACAAAGCTGACCTATATTTCCTCTGGATGATGTAAGGCACCTGCTTATCTCATGCTCTGAGATTAAATAAACAAACAAATAAATAAATAAATTCCATTTGTTCGGCCTTCTCCAGGACTTTTACTAAGAATCAGGTTTACTCTGGTTTATGTTTGACTGCCCTAATGTAGCACATCGGTATTTTTCAGTTCAGGATGAGTTTATTTTTGTCTAAAAGACTACACTGTAAGCATAATGATATCATTTCCAAAAAGGAAACTAACTTAATAGTAGTACCTCTTGAAAAATTAAGCTACTATGTGAGCGTGAATAAGATGATTAAAAGAAAATTTAGAACTTAATAAAAACTTTTAGATGTATACAATTTGCCTTATTTTGCAAAAGATAAATGAAACTTTCCCATTCAAAAGCAGCACCATATTCCATAATACCAGAAAGACTTCAAATCCACTTTGTAATTTCTGGATTAGAGCTTTCTTTCTCTAATACAGTTGCTCAAGGTTGTAAATGCACAGGCAGCATCTTTAATTTTTAGTGTAGGAAAATATCCAAGTATCATGGAATATATATGTTGAAAATGAAACCGAAAGTGTCTTATAAAGTATGTTTGACTCTAAAATTTGCAGAATTTGTCATTTGAGACTCCTTTTGTAATCTTCAAACCAGAGTTTATTCTAATTCAATATATACCAAACTGCTGATGTTTAGGGTGGAAGAGATATATTTCAAGAAGGGACAAGACAAAAAAGCAGCTTAAATTCATTCTAATAAAACTGCTCACATTCTGCACAAGCAAAATCGGAAGGCGGTTGAGGAGATCACTTGTTTGAAGATGCTACAAACCTTGTGGGCAACAGTTAATGTCATGCTCCAGTTAGAGCTCCACCCTTTGCTTCATTATACCCATCTTATTAGAGTTAACTATTTGGGAACCTATTTCCTGGTGTCTTTAATTACAGATCAGAGTCCACATGGTTATGTGCATACCAATTATGCATCTAAAAGAACTTCTGCATTTAGCAACAGTCTAAGAGGCAGAGAAGTGAAGTAAAAAAATGAAATGTGAAAAAGAGAGGTGCAATGTTAGGACTTAGGAAAGATACACTACATTAAAATAGAGGCAATTTCTTTCTCCAGACAGAATAAAAATGCATAAAAGTATATTTGCATGGTAAATAAACATCAAGTGCTATAACCACTAAGGCAAGGAATACTAAGAGATTATTTGTATTTGTGTGTGTATATAACTGGTTGCAGATATCTATGAAGCAGCCATGATACATATGGGCCTGGTAGCTCATATTGTGAATTCTGGGAAGCACAGTCTATGTAACCTAAGGAATTCCCAAGCTTCCTTTTTTTTTTTTTTTTAATCGAAGTGTGAAAAGGAAATGTCTGCATTCCAGGCTAGAGCACTACCTCAATCTGAGGATTGCTGGAGATGCTGAATAGACCATTTGATAACTCCTTGCCTCTGATACTGCAGTGCAGGTACTGGAGACTTACAAATTTTCCAGTTCTCTCTGTAAATACAGCACATGTCTTGCCCTGTCTTTACATCCCATCAATGGCGTAGTTGAATAGCTGACCTCCTTTGCCAGTTATTCAAGGTTTTACTATATGTCCCAACAGACTTAACAGGTAACTATCAGGCAAGATAGTCCAGGCAATCAGTGAAGTTCCTTAAAAAGAATAATAATAAGAAAAAAGACAGTTTCTATCAAGGTGTTAAGCTGCATAGAAATTGTAGCACAATAGAAGGACAAGAATAGGATTGATTGGAAGCTATGATATGTTCACAGATCATGCTGGGAATCTCTGGTAAGCACAATGCATCTTTAATGCAAATCAATATAGACCGTCTGATGATGGCCCTTGAGAAGGGAAGTGCAATCAAGCTGCCTCTCTGAAAGACAGAGTCAGTCCAGCAGCAAGCACAAGAGTTCTCTCTTCCCAGCATCAACAGGAGTGAAGAATTCATCTGATAATTACAGCTGTTCAAATGATTTTCAATGTTAAGTAGGTACTGAAATTCAGAAAAATATTCTGGTATATATAAAGGTTTTGACTTATAATGGCACAATTACTCATCGACAGAGCACAGTAGCACCATTGTGGGGAACCGCTAGCAAACATCAGCCTCACAAGCTGCAGATGACATAATTTGAACAGAAGTTGTAAAGTTTTCCCCATATTGTCTTGGGAACTTCAGAAACCTGATCTTGAAACCATGAAGTTTTGTAGTACCTTTTATAAAGAGAGAAGTTACAGCCTCCTCCAAATCTTATTTCCAGATGCTCAGCTGTAATGGTGTAGGCCCTGTTCACCATAGAATGGTAGGTGGCTAGTCATTTTTATAACACTTACTCATTTATTTCAACACGGTGCCTAGATTTGTACTTTCTATGAAAAATCTTCAATAGTCTCACTAAGTGTCTCCAAAACATATGGTCCTGACTCTACTATTTTTAGTGACAAAAGGGAGAAAGAATAAGCAGTGATATTCAGAAAAGGAAAAAAAAAAAACCTACTTTAAAAACTCAGTAAACTTCTAAAACATAGTTTATGTTCCTCATTAATTCAGGATCTTGAATTAAACACAGGTTTTAAAAATAGATTGAACTGATTTCCCCTATATCCTACTGTCCATAAACTCATATGGTGTTTTTGCAGAATTTTGAAAATAAAATTGGCGAGGTAAAAAAATCATACTGCTACCCTAACAACCACACTTCTCTCTGTAAAACTTTGATTTCTTAAAGGTGTTTCACTGACATTTGAAATGCTAAAAACTATATATAGGTACACTGTTGGCAGCAAGCTCTGCTCCTGCAGACTAAATGCATAAGGATATAAGAGGGCTTGCACCAGCTCTTGTGGTAGGTGGTCGCAGTGATTAACTTTTCCCATCCTTTTGTCCCCCTGCCTGAATTAGTGTGGTGGGGGACAGAGTCAGGAGGGGCACCTCTGAGATCACTTCAGGCAGGTCTGATGTGAATGGTTTGAATGAACTGCCTGTGCCCAGGTCCTGAGATCATGAAGAGCTGCGTGTAGAGCAGAAAGTTTTCCAGGACTGCACTGCACATCATATATTTTCATTGCGGGAAACAAGCAGGCAGAGAGCAAAGTTAGTTATTACCTCACAGAATAAAACTCACTCCATGCAATCTTTGAGACTAGAGGTCATAGTTTTCCTTTGTTAGTTGTTTGGGGATTTTTTGCTGTTTTGTTTTGTTGTTTTGTTTTGTTTTGTTTTTCTGACATACTACACCAGCTTTCATCTGGTGAGGCATCTGAAGATATTGGATGATGGTAAGTCAGGTACTTGAATTCATGACAAATAGTTTTACTACCAGAAAGCGCATTTGCATTTCATAGTAAAAGAATCCCAACAAAACATACAAGTAACCAAGAAATCAAAAATTAACATATAGTGCTTAAAATTCACATGGATAAATTTGGAGCTTAATTGAACATACAGTTCTGAAGATTTTGTTAAATACATTAAATACTTGTAAGGTTGGAAAAATGCCTTGAATGTTATTACTTCTGCACCTAAACTTAAGAATCTAAGTCTTTAATTGGCCATATAAATCCAAATGCTTTCACTGTCCTAGATGCTTAAGACTCTCAGCTCCCATTAACTTCGTAAATTTAGATCTCTAACCCCTACTAAGCAAAAAACAACTCTCCACGCCTCCAGTGCTTTCATCAACCATGGGATGACATTTCCATCTCTAAGGAACAATTATGTAGATAAAATTAACATACATGTATTTATTTACATTTCACATGCTCAAAAACACAGCTAAAATTGTTTTTAAACAGTTTACTGTTTCCTCGTACAATTGTACAGATTAATCATTACCAATTTTTTTTTCTTTTTTTAATTACTGATGTATTAATTTTATAAATAGCTAAAGTTTCCACTCTTTCTTGTGGTAGGGTATGTGGGCTATTTTATTTAATGTATATTCCACCACAACATTTCCATAGTGCTCTAAAAGGTTATAAATGAAAATTTACACCTAAAAGGCGTCTAACATATCTAAGGGATTTCAAGCACCTTTTCTGAATTTTCTGGAGATAATTCTGGTTTTTTGGAAGGAAAAAAAAAAAAAAAAGCATTTCAGCAAAAAGTATGTATATGTGTGTATGTACTTTTGTGTGTGAAGAACTCTAGTCTGCAGGAAGATAACAGCTTACAGAGAGGAGGTTCTGTTACAGAGAATGACTCAAGTCAATAGAAAAAACAAACCCAATATATGACAGATAGAGCATGCAGTCTAACAAATCCACTAATCATCAAACACCAGGAACAAAATTTGAAGAGTAAAGATTAAGGAGTACCACATAGCAGAAAAAAACAAATCTGAAACTAGATAGAAACGGTCATAATAAGTGATATCCAATCATGACCAGAGACCATAGCATGACATAAGATAAAGCCATAGAATTAAATCATCTCCTTATAAATCAGCTATCATGGTAGCTCTAATGAACTGCTCCATCAAAGCCTAAACCCCAAAATAAACGGCAAGTGACCCTATTCTAATTCCCCGTTCAAGTCACTTGGCTCATTAAACACTTACATTAGAGTGATAAAAGTCTGGTGAGACAGTCATTCGGCAGAACAAGAAGAAAATACAATTTGATAGCTTCTCTGAATCTATCTATCATTGTGTTAGGGAGGGGCAAAAAGAAGGGAAAAACTGATGACAAAAATGTTAAGAGCTAAGAAGGTAAGGGCAAAAGTCCTGGAGGTTAAGGAGAAAAGAGAAACCAGAAGTAAAATGGCTCCCTATAAAGCTATTAATCTCAAAAGTTAAATGCCAGGCACAATTTCCTATGACTGTCTTGGGCATAACGTATTCATTATTGCTATAAAGAATACTGTGATGGCAAAGCTCTGAATTTACCATCAGCACTAGGGAAGAGAGGAGATGGGGTGACTTTCCATTCAAAGAGGGGTCAGCAGAAAGAATAGGAGTAAAAATAAAAAGAGGTCATTAATAAGTGTTACTGTCCATTAGCAACCCATGACCCTTTTGCAGGCTTGCAGCAGGAGATCCCTTCCAGGATCTTAGGCACCCTCTGAAACAGAGATTTCCAAAAGGTGTGAGATCTCCAGGAGGCAAAAGCCTCAGGACTTTAGAAATAGAAAGAGTCAAAAGTCCGTCTCACCTTTGGATCATCCAGGATTTCTGAACATCCTGTATTTGAGGCTGGGGAATCTATTTTCACAGAGAGCTCTGTGGCCTAGGGCTTAATAGGAAAACTGTAGGCCACTAAGTTTTGTGTACATGCACCTATATGTACATATATATGTGCGCATACTTACAATTAATTTATTATGAACTTAAAATGAAACTGAGCTTAATCAAAGATTTGTCTCTTCTATCCTGCTGTCTCAGTGTTTTAAGGGAAGGATAGAATCTAAAGGCATTACCATTATTTCTACATAAATAAGATATATAAATTATAAATTATTCAAGTCCTAAAATTGCATTGGAAATTATTTTCATTAGTTGCATTATAGGGAGAAGTCTAAGGGAAGTGGTAAAAAGCTAAAAACTGAATGTTTCTCCCTGATTAGTTTATCAATTTATTCTGAACTCGGTACTAAAAACCAGACAGTGATCTCCTAACTGTAGGAAGGTAGTAGAGGGAGTATCTGTATCCATCTCACACTGACTGCCTGTACTGGGAACCTTTGGAAAGCAAAGACAAAACAAAAGAAACAACACAAAAGGCCAGCATAGGAATCAGCCATATTCATTCTCTTTCCACACCTCTCCCAACAGTGTGTTTCTTTCT
>VZTM01017004.1:0-13534 GCA_013400555.1 Jacana jacana | reverse complement strand
GGCATGAAAAGACGGACTAGACACAGGAAAAGGATTGCGGGAACTAAGATAAAGGATTACAGGGACATCAAAGAAGATGGAGTACAAATTTTAAGCACTGAAAGTTGCTGAAAACCAGATCTTGGTAATTTGATTAAATCAACTTAAATTAAGTATGTATGGCAAAACCCAGGCTACACGAGTCAAGAGAAATGGAAAGGTAATGGAAAGGTAATGGAGTCAATACTCACATACAATCATATACAAATTTTACCTGCATTGGTGACAAGGATTGAATGGTATTTGGATTGGCAGAAAAATTATAAAAGAGACAGAGCTAGGAAAATAACGATTATTCTACGTTGACAGCATATCCTAGATACAGTGATAAGTACAAGGAGAAGTACAGGACAGTAGAGACTTTATCCTTTACCTGCCTATGTCTTATCCAAAAGCATTATTCTTGCTCCCATATCAGACAAACTATTTAAATTCCATATTTCTTTTGAAGGTGATTTGTATAGAAAAGCCACCAATGTAACATTCCTTGCAGTATTATATTTATTTGTAATGATTTTACAGTGAAAAGTAACTTACAGCTTTTCATACAATGCAGATGAAAGGCAGGAAATTTTGATTTAAATTTCTTAGTTGAAGCCTGAAATCTTATGTAAATCTCTGAGCAACTTCTCAAGCAACATTTTTCTCCAAGAAGTATAGCAATATTGTATTTTTACACAAAGAAATGAAAAAGTATTTTCATTTCCAAAGCTTAGCACGTAGATCACGTCTTTATAATTGTATATGCATGCAAAAAATTTACCTTAAAACATATACATAAACAATTTGTATATTCATTTACCCAGTTCACGCATAATTGGCAAACATATTCTGAAATGATCAGGCTATCACATGAAAACCTCTCACAGACCATACTTTCTATTCTTACCAGTTCATTAACCAGAATGACAGTGCAGTAACGCTTTTCCAGATAAAAGGGAAGAAAGTGAATATCTAAGCCTGCAGAACCTCTCCCTTCCAAGAATAGTTTTTCCATTGGACTGAAGAACTCATGCAGGAGTCCAGATGGGTCAGCTGTTAAAATAAATTTAAATGTTCATTTAGATATAGCAGCACAGGTTGTAAAATAATGTAGCTGCCTGAGTTTAAAAATCAGGATATTGTACGCAGCCTCCTATATTATTCAGTGTTTAAGGCACTTGTAATCAGCAACCAGTATGTAAGGTTACACTTGTGAAAATGTGATGCAATATTGCATGCTGCATTATTTAAATACATACGGTTAACTACTCATGGTTTTATTCTGTAAACTGAAATAAAACTGGGGAAAACAGTTCTCACTGTCAAAATCTTTAAGGATGTACAACCAATAAGCAAATGACTCTTCCTGCCAGAAAGAAGAGTACAGTTTACTGCTATATGAGCAAACAATCTTGCTCTCAGTGGCAATAACTGTGTTATGCTATAGTCTGAAATCCTCCAGAATGGACAACAACTAAATAACAGCAAGCTTGCTTTCTTTGCAATGCTTTATCAAAGGCTTGCTGACAAAGTGCTTCCTTCATAAGATGCTAAGAATCTTAGGGTTGAATATAAGCAAGGTCTGACCACTTTCTCATTGCATGTTTTTTCATCTGCTGAACATATTTTGATAACACAGAATGCTTTAGAACCAGACTTGTATTCAACTTTTGCAGGTTAACCTTCTAGGAAGCTCAACAGACTTAAGAACAGATGGGAAAATGCAGGCAACCACAGGAAATGAGTGAATAACACAAAAGAAACCTATACCAATGAACCATCCAAAACCACCAAGAACCAAGCTGAAGAAAGGTATAACCACCACCCACCTTTTCTCTCCCTAGTCCACATTCTTTTCCAGTTAATATAGAATTCTCCTAATACTCATACTTCATCCATCAGTTACGTTTGATATGAAGTTGATGTTTTGAAAACTTACATAAACAATAACCAAAAAACCACCCCCAAAACCACCAAGACCCAAGTCCCATTTTTCCCATTCCATCAAACGGGCTAACGGAGCCCTGATAGGAGCTAATTTTTAACTAAAAAAGGCATTAAATAAATAATAAATTATTAATATAATAAATAACTCCCAGACTTGTCTCCTGTTCAAGCGTTCCCCAGTCAAAGTATGTCAAACTGTGAAGAAGACTAAATCGCTTTTGTGAGAGCCCTCCCTCCTCACCTTCTCTCTAGATTCTGTGAAATGGGAACAATTGTGGCATAAGTAACATCTATTAAAAATTTTGGATGGTTTTTTTTTTTTCAGTTTTCTTCCTTTTTATTATGGTTGCTCCAAGATAAAAAAAAAATTCCTAATTCCCAATCCTCTCCACTTAGGACTCTTGATTCTCTTACGTTAGGGTTTGAAATGTATGGAACACTCTTATTTAGGTTTTGTTCACCATGTTATAGAGAGAACAATAAGAAATTATTCCCAAAGCAGAAGACGACTTCAGCAAGAAATGAAAACATAATTTTGTTTACAAAGACCTGAAATGTCATAAAAAATGTCTCCGTAGCTCCAATCTGCTGAAAAACCTTTGGAAGCTATTCATAGATTTGTACAATTAGCTGTATCGCTTTTTGTTACTTGATGTACATATTTTTGTTTTCATAAACTATGCATTAGTTGGTAATCACATATCAGAACACAATATGAAATATTAAATATATCTAGAAGGGATAGGTTATTCAGATTACATATCTGCTTTCCATATGACTTTTAGGAAACACAACAATATTTTCCAATAGGAAAAAAATTCGTAAGGTCACCATCCAAACTCTTCTCAAGTGGACCTTTAACGTCAGAAAAAGCTTTGATAGAACTGTTGACTGACATTTCATAAGAAATAAGAGCAAGAGATTAACAATCCCTGTTGATGCATTTTTTCAAAAGTACATTAGGTAAACTGCAAAGGCTCTAAATCAAAATTCCATTAAGCCAACCCATGGGCCCTTAAAAGAAAAAAATTTTTTTTTTTCCAGTGGTAAAGTCATTAGACCTACAGTGCAACCTTATGGATCATTTCACTAAATTAAACATATCAGAAGACAAACTATCCTCCTATAAATAAGAGTTACTGAGCATACCCATAAATAATAATTACTTTAGATGTCAAAATCTTTCCCATGTAGGTACTCTAATTTCTACTGCAGGGACACAGGACATATTACACAAAGGTACTTACAGCAATTTAAGTTGTTTTCTTCATTTGGATCTTCAGGCAGTGCACCATTTTTACAATTTAATGCGTCAATTTCAGAACTAAAAGGAAAATAAATAATTATAGCAATACACTAAAGCTGAATATTTCCATTATTAATATACGGGTCCTTTTCCCTTTTTATGAATAAATACCAGAAAAGCAAATGTTTTCAATAACCCACACATACTCTTTAGAACATCTATCTACCAATATGTTAAATATCATCTCTTCCACTTAAATTAGTAGTCTTATTTACAGCAGAGACAGAACATGCTTCCTTCACAGAATCACAGAATTAGAATTGGAAGGGGCCAGTACAGATCATTTAGTCCAACTCCTCTGTTAAAGCAGGATTGCCTAGAGCATATTACTCGGGTCTGCATCCAGGTGGGTCTTGAAGGTCTCTAGAGAAGGGGACTCCACAACCTCCATTGGCAGCCTCTTCCAGGGTTCTGGCACCCTCAACCCAAGGAAGCTTTTCCTCATATTTGAATGGAACTTCCTATGTTCCATCTTGTGCCCATTGCCCCTCATCCTGTCACTGGGAACCACTGAAAAGAGTCTGGCTACATCCTTCTTCAACCCACCCTTCAGATACTTATAAGCTCTCTCAGCCTTTCCCCATAAGGGAGATGCTCCAATCCCTTAATCATCTTTGTTGCCCTATGCTGGACTCTCTCCAGTAGTTCCCTGTCTCTCTTGAACTGGGGAGCCCACAACTGGATGCAGTATTCCAGTTGTGGCCTCACCAGTGCAGAGTAGAGGGGGAGAATGACCTGCCTCAACCTACTGGCCACACTATTCCCTGTACAGCCCAGGATTCCATTGGCCCTCTTGGTGACACGGGTACATTGCTGGCTCATGGATAGTTTACTTCAATTAACTTAAAATCTCTGCAGTACTCATATAAGCAAAAGTCCATGTTAAAAATAAACCCCAAGCAATTCTATTTTGCCAGTATCCTGCAGTACTGCTGCCCAATAACACCTTTTGGGGAATTCAGTCCTAATTCTTCTCTTTATCATCTCAATATTCTGTGGGGATAGACAAAGAAGAAATGTTCTCTGGTACATCGTGAAGTAGCAAGTCCTCATATTCCTCTGATGATTGTTACTTGTTGTCCTTCAGTCTTTCCAGTTTTCCCCCCAAAATCACTATGTAGAAATATACTTAAATATTTGCTAACCAAATTCAGTTCAGGTGCATTGTGTTTACCCTAGGACATGTTTTTAGACTGCTGCTTCTTACAGAAAATCCTTTGCGAATATAACAGTTTTTCCTTGCCCTTTATTAGAACACATAAAATACTAGCTCCATTTTTTTTCCTGTAGCTCTCTCTACCTTCTTTCTAAATCAACAATCTCCTTTTTTTACAGTAGACATAAGCATTCTGCTTTATTAATGACTCAAGTACCTTACCCAGGTACCACCTGGAGAGCTAACTGAATCTATTAACTTTTATCTGCCTACCAAGGGGTCAAAATACCTTTAACATGATATTAACATTTAAAAAACAATAAAAATAAGACATTTTAACATAGATTATTTTTTTAACATTAACTGTAATTCCTGATATATATTTGTATGTTATAGAATCATTATTATAGATCATTATTTTTTGTGTGTGATATACACTTTTAGGCAAACATGTTTATTAGCTTAATTAGGAAACATAACAGCAGCTCATATATGTAAAAAAAAGGGAATTTATCTAGTAAGTGAAGGTTCTAATTTATCTGTGAGTCTGTATGTCCCCAGTGCTTTGCTGGAAACCTTGGATGCATTATTGCACAGTCAGAATTTATGATTTAAATACCAACTGGAAAGGTATTCCATCCAGTGAAGGGGAAATTACATTTGTAACTACTCAGCTGTGGTACTTTGGGACCAAGGAACAATCTGACATGGAGGGCAAGAAGGTCAAGCCATCTGGAAGCAGGAATGGCACAGATAGAACAACTCCCTGTAAGGGAGTAAAGTTTCCCTCGCTGAAAAGATAAGAAATGACACAGCATCACCTTGCATTCCAAGATCTATTGCTACAAGTGCTCAAGAGCCACTTTTGGCAGACGGAGCTGCCATTGAGGGATGAACCAAAGATGAGGTTAAGGTGCCTGATGCTGCTGTTTACAGGATTGCTGCTGGTGCATACAATCATTTAGAAGGAATCGGGTTGTGTTGCACCTTTGTGGATTCCTTGTCAAATTGCTTATGGCAGTAGGTCTCTGTATAATGCATTTTTTCACTACATCTTTATACTTAGGTACATGTGTATTTAATTTGACTTAAGGGATACAATAAAAATTTCCCCAAACCAGTTCAAGAAATGTCAAATAAAGCTTAAAAAATATCTTTTTTTGTTTCCTTGCTTAGGCCTGCAGAAATACAGGAAACGCAACTCCTGCGTAGGTCTTCACTGATTCCAACAGAAGTCTGCATTTATGCAGGGCAATAATACCAAATCCTAAAGAAGGTTCAGGCCTTAATTGCTTTCATTTCCTGAAATACAACACTGTTGAAAAGTTATCTCATTCCAGTTTTTGCAATTAAAATGGGACTGGTTTTATTTCTTTTGTTGTTGTTGTTATTTATTATTAAGTGCAACTGCAGATTTTTGGTCTCATAAATATCAGTATTTCACCATCTAAATTTGAAAATTTTACCCGTGGGAAATATTATTTTAAATATAAAATAATGTGATTGTAATTAATTATTCCTTTTTTCCCTTCTTTATCCACTTGGTATATTGTATTTTTACAAATGAAAAAATAAACTGTGCATCTTGGTTGGAAATGCACAATAAGTTCATCACTTGAGAGTCTGCTTTTCAATAATAAAGGAAATTAGAGTCTTGTTGCTTTATAAAGTCTTATATTTAACCCTCCCTAAACAGTGAAGTCAATGCAGGATCAACAAGAGATATTTTTACCTTATGTTTTAGATTTCTTTTATACACATTCTTAAATGCAGAGACTTTTGTCTCTACATAAAATATTAACAGTCTTGAAGGCTACATTTTATAATTGGAAGTCAGCTGTGTGAGTAACTCCTATGTTGTGTAACATATCATTAGCTTTACAAGATGTCTCATAATTTCAATTTGGTATGTAAACCAACAATGTTTTGTATTTTGTACTACTAGCAGTAGTACTTTCATACTTTTGCAGCACTCAACAGTAAAATTTTCTCTAAATAATTTAGAAAAGTTTTTCACTAAATACAAGTTTATAACTCAAGTAAATGAAATTAATATCTCTATTCTTACAAAACATACTATTTTGCTTTTGCATTTTGGTAAAGTCTCTACAATACTTAAACAATCTCAGTATGCACCAGAACTTCCAAATGGTGACGTACACACTGGACCATAATCTGGATTGGTTTCACATCCTTCTCCCTCATATTCACAAGTATTTATAAGTTACAAGGGACAGATGGATGCTTTAATCTATAATTAATTATAAATACATAACAAATTCAAAGACAGCTTCCTGCATGTTTTCTCTATAGATTTTCAAATATAAATCTAATTTTGTGAATTCAAGCTTAAAAGTAACATCCACGTCCTTATTTATTTATGTAGATTTTTAAAGTCAGACAGCCACATTTTAATAGTAAGAATAAACACATCACAACACATCTTATTATAAAACTAGGGTGACTTAATTAATAAACCTAGCCAAGCCTCAGGAAAGTAAGATGAATAAGAAATTTAATAGAAAATTTACTTCCTTTGTTATTAAAGGTAAAATATCCCATTTTTTAACAAATCAAATCAGTTAAGCTAAGTAAAACATGGATTTACACTAACCGTGATAAATGTTAATACTGATTCCAAATTCAGTCAAGTAAGTGCAAGACCAAGATTTCAACCATCAGAAAAAAAAAAAAATCCCACTGGAATCCCACAATTCTGTACCAGGGATTCCTGAACTGCAACAAATCAATAGTATACAAATTATCTAAAAATTCTGAGCCATGATTTTTTCTTAGAGGAAACAGAGCACATTTATTTAAGAAAAGTGCCACGTACACAGTGCAATTTTTCCATATTTCATGGCTAACAATAGGGGGCTGTTGTTGCCACTACCACTACCTGGTATAAAAAATTTCTCTTACTTACACTGCTGATTTTTTCAAATAGGCTGAATTTGGCATCTGACATTTGCCATTCTCAAAATCTTTGTCTTTTTAATACTGGAGTGTAAATTAATTACCTAAAATAGGTTTTCTCTAAAATAATCCTTACATTTTTTCTTTTTATCTTTTTTTTCTCCTCACAAGAATTATTGTAGCAGAAAAAAACCCACTTGTAATTTACTTTTGTACACAAGTTTTACAACGTTTCTACTCACAGAATAAATATAAACTGGGTCATAATTGTCCATGATTTTCTGCACAAAGGCTAATTTTACTCTTGGCTCTGAGTAAACACTGGTAGTGTTCAAGTTCAAAAAAAGTGTTCAAGCACATTTGAAAAGAACAGACATATTTAAAGAAATTATTTACAACAGAATCTTTGCTTATTTTCATCTTCCCAAAGCAATTCATGCTTCTTATTATCATATTTCCTTGATACTACTTTATAGCTTTTTCCATCTTTCTTCACAAATAATTTCTACCAGTGTGACCCGAGTAGACTGTGCAGTTATCATTTATACAACAAAAGTTTTGTTTAATTTACAACAAGCTCGGAGCTCATAGATGCTTAAAATTACACTGTAATGTGTCTCAAAAAAATACTGCAAGTAGAGTTTCAGCTCTAGACTCAGGTTTAATACTATCAACACAGAAGTTATTCTCCCCTAGCAGTAAAATCTGATGAAGCAGTTTATAGCAAGCGATTATTACATACAGCATTTGATAGCTATTGGGTCTCCCTTAAAATAAATAATCTTGCTAGGCTAAGAAAAAAATCGCAGCCCTAAATAAATGGATTTGCAAAAATCTCAGAATATGTTACCCTGGAGATTCATTTTAATACCTATACTTAAAGGCCATTTTTCAGAAAGAAAAGTGATCTGAGGTATGCAAGTACAACATACTATTTTTCTGTTTTTACAGATAACTATCTCACATAAAAATACAAATTCTATATAAAAAGGCATCTCTTCCAATGCTTTATCTTTGAATCAGAATGCCAAGTCATGATTGCAAAAACAGAGACTACAACAGAAGAATCACTGTAAAAGTAACAAATTGCTCAAAAGCTGTATGAAAAAAATGGTAACATGCATATTACATGGAAATACACATCGAGAACATACAGAGTACAACATATTTCTTCACTGGGGTGAACTATAATTGAATCAATTCTATTTTCATAGTTGAATGAAAGAGAAACTCATTGCTTTGATTTGACATGGTATTGTATGTCTCTGTAAATTTATTCTCACCCCAGTGAACAAAGCACCTGCAGGTAAATGAAAGGAAAGGGAAATAAAACTGTTCTGGACAAACATGTACCTTTTGTCTCGTTCTTTTATAACAAAGAGAAATATAATCTCACACAATAATAAAAACAAAAGGAAAATAGTTAAGATCAGAAAGTTGTAAGAAGCATGGTTATTGTCTCAGTCTGGTTCAATACACAGAGAATAAGGAAATGGATCAGGCTGAATGCTCAACACTGCCCTAAAATAAGTCTACACAGACAGTTTGCTGACCTGGGTCAGGGCAGTCCCTAGTATTAACACAAGCTGGGAGATGAATTGATTGAAAGAAGCACTGAGGAGAAGGGATTGGGATACTGGTGGATAAAAACGGGATATGAGCTGGCAATGTGTGCTTGCAGGCCAGGATGCCAACTGTGTTCTCGGCTGCATCAAAACTAGTGTGGTCAAGGGGAGGTGATTTTGCCCCTCTTATGAGACCCCACCTCAAGTATTACATCCAGCTCTGGGGTCCCCAGCACAAGAAAGACATGGACCTATTGGAGTAGGTCAAGAGGAGGGCCAGAAAAATGGTCAGAGGTCTGAACACGTCTTCTGTGAAGAAAGGCTGAGAGAGTGGGATTGTGGAGAAGAGAAGGTTCTAGAAAGACCTTATTCTGTCCTTTCAGTACTTAAAAAGGGTTTATAAGATGGGGAGAGACTTTTTGCTAGGGACCTGTAGTGATAATACAAGAGGTAAGATTTTTTTTAAACTAAAACAAGTTAGGTTTAGATCAGATATTTAGAAGAAATTGTTTATGATGAGAGTGGTGAGACACTGCAACAGGTTATCCAGAGAAATTGTGGAGGCACCGTCACTTGCAGGTCAGCCTGGACAGGGCTTTGAGCAACCTGATCCNCAACTGTGTTCTCGGCTGCATCAAAACTAGTGTGGTCAAGGGGAGGTGATTTTGCCCCTCTTATGAGACCCCACCTCAAGTACTACATCCAGCTCTGGGGTCCCCAGCACAAGAAAGACATGGACCTATTGGAGTAGGTCAAGAGGAGGGCCAGAAAAATGGTCAGAGGTCTGAACACGTCTCCTGTGAAGAAAGGCTGAGAGAGTGGGATTGTGGAGAAGAGAAGGTTCTAGGAAGACCTTATTCTGTCCTTTCAGTACTTAAAAAGGGTTTATAAGATGGGGAGAGACTTTTTGCTAGGGACCTGTAGTGATAATACAAGAGGGAAGATTTTTTNATAATACAAGAGGTAAGATTTTTTTTAAACTAAAACAAGTTAGGTTTAGATCAGATATTTAGAAGAAATTGTTTATGATGAGAGTGGTGAGACACTGCAACAGGTTATCCAGAGAAATTGTGGAGGCACCGTCACTTGCAGGTCAGCCTGGACAGGGCTTTGAGCAACCTGATCCAGTGGAAGACGTTTCTGCCCAAAGCAGGAGGCTTCAAACTAAGTGGTCTTTGAAGGTTTCTTCTTCCAACCCAAAAAATGCTATGATTCTATGGTGTTAAGTCCACAGTAGTGTCCTATCATACCTCAAGCAGCAATCATTCACAGAATCATCAAATTGTCTAGGTCGAAAGCGACCTTTAAGGTCATCTAGTCCAACCATCAGCCTAATTCTGATAGAAAACAAATTCTCCTCCTTATTAACACTGCAGCCTACTTTATGAAAAATATCACTGCTGAAGAATCCAAGACAAGCTTTGCCATCAAGTTTATGCATGTGCTGTGTAGATGCAATGGTAAGGGACAAGCAGTCTACTTGTGAGACTCTTGCTGTATCTCATAATCATTATTACATAGAGACACAATGGAGGCTTCTATCTTCATTCTCCCTTTATCCTATCAGTAAGTAAATACAGGTATTCAGTTTAACTTTACACTTTCCTTGAAACACGAAACTGCTTAGAAAAAAGTACAATAACAAAATTTTTAAAAATGAAAAATATTTTGAATTCCTGGTATTATCTCTGGCGTTAAAAAAAAGTAAACTAGCATTAAGAAACTATATACAATATTCTGTAAAGCTTGAATTGATGGTTGTTTTTTTTTAGAATGGGGTGGTTTTTTATGTAAGAATATTTATCCACACTCACAGGTTTTTTTGCAATCAATCTGCAATCATAAGCCATACTTATGATTCACAAACATTGTAATGAATACACTAAACTGCTTATTCATGGTCTTAGAATAGGATTCTGAATCCTTAGTATACCTTTACCACTTCCTAATTTTATAGAAGGAAATCTATGAAGGAATAGTTAGTTATTTAAAGTAACTTTGAACTTTTACTGTCACTCAATACTTTTTTTTTTAATAAACAAAATATCAATATGATTAAAAACTCCTTATGTGTAGTTTTATATTAGAATTCTTGGGCCACATAATACACATCTCTACGTCCAGTTTTCCTTTTCCCACAGGGAGACAGAGCCAAGGATAATAACAGAAGTGTCAAGGGTTTGGGAAGAAACAGAAAAGTTCATAAGTTTAAAAAATCCAGGCACATGTACTTAAAATGTATGCCAACTGAAAGAAAGAAAAATCACTATCCTTGCCACCAAATATCATTCAGCTCCCCAGGGACAAAGAGGTCTTCCTTGCAAATACTGAATGACACCCTGCCTCAGACATGGGCAACTGCTGGATTTTTTTAGCTTAGACAGCACTATGTCCCAGTAAGGATATAGTTTGTCTGGCCTCTAGCTTCAGATTGGGACATCTTTCCAGTCACAGTATGATGAGCCCATACCACAATGACTAAAGGGTTGGTCTCCTTTTTGGTATGCATGACACTATTTTGGATACCTGTGTCACTGCCAGAGGGGCAAGCTGGTAGGTGAGAGGGCGACCTGCAGGTAATGGTTATTACAGCAATGTTTGAAGTGCTCATCGGGGGCCATAGTATGAGAACACAGGCAGAGCTATGAGACTGAGGAGACCTACTTGGACCTGCATGGATGATTAGGTTGTTAGGATGGAAGCATGCAAATGACATCAATCATGTTGACACAATTTAAGCAATGATTTTACGGTACTTTTATGCCTGTGGAGCACTTAGAGCAATGGGCCCCTATTTACAGAAGGCATTCTCTGAGTTTATCAAAAGAATAAAAATGATTGCAGGCACAATCTTCTTAGTGATCAGTTATGAATTGCACACATTAATTTTTTAATACAATTTCTGAGGTTTTCTATGTTCCATTCAAGAAAATATCTTCTTAAAAAGAGCACCTAAGTGGCACAGATAACAGAAACATCTAAAGTTATACAACATCAATACTGGAGATTTCTAAAGACTTAAGATGGCCTCAAATCAACTTCAATAAGAGTGAGGCCTAGATGTATGACTAAAATTACACTTTTTAGACTGATTAACTCCCTAGGGATAAACTAAGCTGAAATACACAGAATGATGAAAAACCCTTTTCTGTTTCAACAACTTCTAATACCTCTAAGTACAATATACCAGTAAAATCTGTAGACAATGATGGAGTTACCAGAATTTCTTATTGTTATACAATACCTCTGTTAGTTTTTCTTCCTTTTTAAGGAGCTTTAGACAGTAGTTTTAGAAAATCACTGTTTTGTCCTAAGAGAATTTCAGTACGAGTTATACAGCTTTCCAGTTTATTTCTTCTCTTGCTTAAATTGAAGATATAGCCCTTTGCTCTGGCATATACTAACGGTGTTTGAGTTCTAAATGTTATCTCCCCAATTAGAATTAATAGTATAGGACATATGAACGCTGATTCTTTATTACATCACATTTTAAATTAGTGATTTTTGGCAAAAAATATAAACAGACGTAACAACCAGTCAAAGCAGTCCAACATTTGTCAAGTAGGCTGAAAGTCCGGAGATCTTATCAGAGTAACTGGCAGTTATGACCAGATTCTTTTTTTCTAGTATGCATTATGTGACATACGCATGGCTATTTCCCCTTGGGTAGAGGTCTTGGCAAACATATCTGCAGGCTTTCTACGAAAATCATTCTGCTGATGTTGGCTGCACATTTCAAAACTAACAATTATTAATCACTGGAGGTTCACCTATTCTAGCACACCTGATAAGTGTAAATTAGCTGTAAGTGTAATAAGCACACAGGACACTGACAATCAGTGCGGCCCACAAAATGCAGCTGAGGGACAGAAAGGAACTGAATGCATCCAGCTAACATGTCTATGCAACAGTGTTCTAGTGGGCATAATACTCTTTTTTGACAGTATTTATGGGCTGGAGTATTCACGTGTATTGTGATAGGTTGTATATTCAAAGCTAGATCCTGCTAGATCCTGCTTCAATGAGATGAAGCATGATTGGTCACACTTTGGTGTCTTTGCTGTAAACTGACTTCTGCTGGGTTTTTTTTGGCTCCTAAACTATTCCAACTGGTGCTTATAAATACTGGTCTGTGAATGAATAATTATAAAACATGGTTGAAGTGACAGAAGACTAGAGAAACAGCTCTCTAAATAAATTTCATCATATGTGAATGCAAAATCTATCATAAAAATGGCTTAGAATTAACACTTTTAGAGTTTGACTAAAAAATAGGGTTATTAAGCTGTCAGTTATTAAAACACTGCAATTCTTAATATCTGGCAAGTTCAAAAAAATTGTCTCAGATGTTTGTGATAGTTCTTTCTGTGCTAGGCCACTTCTAGAAAGTGCCACGAATCTTAGTTCTCAAAACTTTTTGATTCTCTCTTTCTCCTTTAACTTTGAATATCAGGGATTCTCATTTACAACTCACCTCTTCATTGCACGCAAAGATTTCTGCCTGTTGCAGAATACCAAGGTTATCGATATTTATGTCACTGACTAAAAATTAAAGACAGTGAAGTCAGAAATACTTTCTTTCAGACTATAAATCTTAAGCATAGATAGCTGATTGTATCTTTC
>VZTM01017003.1:36600-70511 GCA_013400555.1 Jacana jacana | reverse complement strand
TGAACGCTGAGAAGTATGAGGTGGATGTTTGTTGGCAGGACAGCACAATGAGACTGCCACCACAGTCAATGTTGTACAAAACTACTTCTATGGTTAAAGGTTTTTCATTTCCACAAATGGCATCCTAACTCCACTAATAAACAAGGTAGGCTAATAATTTTAAAAATCTGAGGAAAAGAATACAAGATAAAATAATTTATATCCTTCATAATTTTCCAACTAGGAATTCTGCAAAACTTCATCTTCGCAGTAGTTGGGGAAGGTATTTTGTCTTGCAAATGTGTACGCACAGATATAATATTGCAACATAAATTTTTTGTTGATTCAAGATATAAGTGTGAGTAAAAACCTGTAATACTGTGGTTTTAGTTGTTTAAATAAATCCCCTGAAAAGTAGCATTTTATGAGCAATATAGTGAGATATTTTGTACTTGATATCTGTTTAGAGGCAAAAGTATAATCATAACTTTGCACTGTTTCCAAAGATCCTTTCATTAATTACTTACCTTTTCTTTAACATATCTAACCTGAATTAAAACTTGAGACATCATTATAGGGAATGGAACAGACTAACTCACTTCTAATGAACTGTTTCTTTGACAGAACATGTCCCTTTTCCTCTTGGGAAAACTTGAAAATCCTATATCAGCCTCTTAAATGAGTATCCATGAGTATCATTATGGATAAATATTTATGAAATCACATGCATTTTATTAAACAAGGACTGGGACGTAATTTCTAAGTGATTATACAGATCATATTAGTTAGTCTGGTTATTGGCCAGAAAGATGTCCTGTCTAATTTGAAAGGAGGGAGACAGAAACAAGAAAGACAATAAGTTTATCAAGAAATAGGAGCTAGCCAACTGAGGTAATTAACTGACATTTGCTCTGACTAACCTTAAAAGTCTATCCAATTTTGGAGATAATGGAGTACATTCAAAGTGACTTATTGGGCTGTTGCAGTGCAGCAGTCATGACATATATGATCCAGCTCAGCAGAACTCTTATTTAGCCAGCACATTGTTGAAAGCCCTTCATGCATTCTTTCAGCATGCTGCTTCCTAATTCTTTATATCATTTACGTGCTTATGATGAAAACATGAGCTGAAGTGGGGATAGATTAGGCCCTTGATTAACAGAAACTCTTTTGCCTCAAAGGGACTTCAAGCATTAGTGAGTGTGATGGCATCCAACAGCTTGGATGTGTCACTGTCTTCCCTTAATTTGTGAAATGTTTTGTATCTGCCAGTTGAATAGGCTTATACTTCCCAAACCATTTTTTTTTCTGCTGTTCCACGCAAATCTGTGTATAAGCAAGTTCAGAGAGTGTTGGAGAAACATAGCTGATACTGTGTCAAAGAGATGAACAAGGACGTCACACCAATAAGGCCATAGAAGTTATCTGTATGTTTGATAACATGCACATAGGCTAGTGGAGGGAGCAGAGATCTGCATGGGACATAGGAAAGGTACTAACTGCTGAGAATTCCTTTTTAAAGCTTTCTTAGGAATGTACTGTGCATGTGTGTAACTCATAAATTGGCAATAAGAGAAAATACTAGCTTTTGCATTGGAAGAGGGAAAAGTCTCCTATTTAGAGAACTTGTTTGCTCATGCATTGGGGCAGAGGAGAAAATAGATTGACTATGAGCTAGAAAGACCAAAGGTCTAGACTGGAAACCTGGATTCAGACCTAGGTCTGAATTAACAGTTTTTACTTTTATACAAACCAAAACCCACATGCTCTGAACACTTACAAGCTGTCAGTGTATATTTTGATTTTCATCAGAACTTTGAGGTGTTTACATCGGCTTTAGATTAAATGTTTCTGATGATCCTTAAATACAAATTAAATATAACTACATGAGTTTCTAAGGCACAAATTTGTATCATAAATTAAAACACTTCCTAGTTGTTATGAAGGTCCAGGGCCTTTGGGTTTGCCTGGGGTTCTTTATGCAAAACTTCAAAGTAGAAGCAGAGGCAGATTGTTCATTACAGTTTTCTTTTGGGCCCATGCCAACTTCCAGAGAAAGAAGAGTGCTGGAGAAGCAGACCCAGAGACACACACACACACCCCACACACCCCCAGCCTCTGACAGAGGGAAGGACAAGCATAGCAAATAGATGTAAACATACCCTGGTAGCCTCCTTGGTCAGCACCACTCCACTGTCTCCCAGTGGCTGATGCTGTTACAGCTCCTGTGAGGCGGCTATAAAGAGCAGAGGAAATAAATAGCTTCAGTCAAGTGTAGTCTGGGAGTGAAGCAGGAAGGAAACGTGATGGGAGAGTGCTGGGTCCACTCACTCTTGTTTTGAAATTCACAACACCTAGACAAAAAAAGCCCAACCAAAACTGAAGGTCAGTACCAGGTCACTGTTCTATAGTTATTTCCAAAGTTGATGTGAAAGTACCAGTGGTCTTCACTGTCTCCCCTGCTGTCTATAATACATAAAGCATAAACGCTAAGAAATTCTGAGCCTGAGGCATCATTTTCACAGGGTTTGTTGAGGCACACCTTTTATTTAAAACTTTGATAAAAGTGTCCATGTAGGGTAGAAGGTCAAAATAAGTAGCTTTTAATATTATTATAAACAGCTGCTGCTCCTTAATTGATTTGAAATTCACAGAGAAAAAATATTAGGTATAATTTTTTCAAACATATTTTAAAAATCCTGTTTTCTACTTGTCTGTTTACTACAGCCCAAGTAAATAGAGTGTTGCCAGTTATTTCAGTAAGAGCAAAATTGGCCCCTATGTATAGTACTGAAACCAAAAACCTCTAACTAACTTATTCCCACAAAAAGGAATCACTAATTTTACTAAATAAGCATTTCCTTACAAACAGATGTATAAAATTACTAAAAACTACTGAGAAGTTAACAGGTTCTGCAATCTCATTTATAATTCTCAACGGTGCTAGTAAAAGAACCCAAATGAGCAGAATTTGATTAATTTAAATATTTCACTGTCAAGATCTGTGTTGTTACAATGTACAGAACATGTTACAGATTAATAGCTATATGCAGAAACCAAGCATTTTTAAAGTCTTTTTTTACTGAAGTTGGTTTTGTTTTCCCATAAGACGTTTTTTCCAGAGATGGATATATCTGGCTCTCATTCTGGTGTCTTATTCTTTTTTTAGCTTCCTGAAATGACTCACATTCAGACACGGCGACCCTGGTTGATGTTTCTCCTACAGAACCTTGGATTACTATTAGGCTGGCTCTGCCTCTTACTTTTGGCTATATATGAACAGAAAATTAAAATATAAGCTCTCTGTTGGCAATCTGGAAGCATCACTTATGACAGTGGATAGCATTATTCACAATTTTGTCACGTCTGCTATAGTGATATATAAATTACCTTGCTGGGATTTTTATATCTGAGCAGTAGATAACTATTTCACTTTATTAACTTATTGTTCAGATTTTGTAATTTTTTTTTGTAAACATGAATGTTTAGAATTATGCTTTATTTGTTACTGAGTTTACCAGATCCAATGCTCAAACTCACAGTAGCTTTTGATTAGTTTTTATTGAGACTGTTCTAGTTGAATGCTCTAAGTGATCTCTGCCAGTCTGATTGAATAAAATAATAAAACACTTTTATATGCAATAAGTAAAGTGGACTAACCATAGCTGAATAGTTTGAAGCAGAAAATTTTGTTGCTTCTTAGTACAAAGCATAAATGTATTTCTATAAAACTGAAAAGTGTAGCAAAACTAAACTTAAATGGAATACAGCAATCTTGTTATAATATCTGCAGTATCAACTTTGTCAACATAAAGATCCTCAATAGTCGTATCTTACTGGTCCACTGCGTCAGGTAAAAAAAATGACAAGTGCAAATATTGAAGTTTATGGTCTAGAAATCTGAGAATGCCCTTTTCCAACTGTAAGATCATTTCTTATACTCACGATGGAGTCTGTGACAGCAAGCATTGGACTATGGGAACTGTCAGAGTAACAGCTTTCTTCATTGTCACACCTCTGATGGTTGCTCACAACTAATGCTTATGAATTATTATAAGAAATATGTTTAAATTGTTTTTCCCTGATAACCCTTCCAGGCTTCTCAAATCCTTGAGAATCCTTTCTGTTCCTTGAGCCAGATGTTGCTTCTGAGCCATCATGTTTAATAAACACCCATAGTGCCTTCCCGTCAGCAATTAGCTTATTCATACACATGTGATGTGTGTTGTGGAAAGAGCTTTTTCAATAGTCTAAAGTGCATGTAGCTCTGCTCCCTCAGGGCCTCACTCCAACTCCTTCTATCTGGAGTGATTTTTGTGTAATTAATCCTCTTGATTTTGAGAGATTTCTGCATAAGTTGAGATGACTCATTTAATTTAGTATTGCTGAATCAAGCCTGAAATGAATATAAAAATTCTGCCCTGATAATGGGGTGCTGAGGAACTTCCAGGAGGTATCAAGCAACACTCAGCTGTGCAATTTCTGCTACTTACACTCTGTCCAGTTTTGGTGCAAGGACTCCCCGCTGCCTAATCAATATATTTGTACGAGAATTGAGATGTATTCTTTCTCCCTCCCTCCCTCCTCCCTCCTCTAAGCTAAATAACTTAGAGAGCAAGTTATTTAGCAATTAGACTTTTTTTTTCCTTGTCTTAACTCAAGCTTGAAATGTTGCTACATATGACATGGTATGATTGTCTCACAGTGTGTCTTCTGTTAATTTGACAGCTCCTACTGAAGGTACAATTATTCTCATATTGCAGAGGGAAACAGCCTTAGAGCACCGTCAGTTCCTAATGGCTCCATGGACAACATGCCACCTTCTCATCGAAATGGAAAGAGAAAATAATTCTGATTTTCATTGTTTATAAAAGCCCAGATAACGGGTTTGTGGACCCCTGGTCATCTACAGATTACCCTTAGAAAAAACACTTAAAAGATAATTTTAAAGGTAGATATGCACTCATTTTCAGCACTTGTTAGTTACGAGAAACCATAACACCACATAAAATGTGCATCTAGGCATTTAGGTACCTTCAGAAACCTTGTCCCAAACCATTTGTTCAAGGTTGCATGGGAAGCTTCTATCCGACTAGGGAAATTAACTGATGAGGTGTTTTAAGCCCCAAAGTAAAATCCTCGCTTGTTTTATTTAGTTGCAAATATTATGACTGCTTCTTCTGTTGTTTTAACTTTGAAAGATGAGCTGACAAGCCATGAAGGATTCTTCTCTTTTCAAAGTTTACATTTTTCAGGAGTTTGTGCTTGCTTTTAGTAAGGTAAGATTTTTAAAAAGTGGTTTCCCAGCACATCATCTGTTTGTTTCAACACTGAGTCACTCCATGACCTTCAGCTGTGACAGTCAATTCAAGCAATAGCAGGACACCACTGGACGTAAGCAAAATCTATTGTATCAGATGGTGCAACTGAATATTGGAAACATTTGTCATTTCAAAGAGCAGAGCTACTGCAGTGTGAATGTTTCTGTATCCTTGATGTTCACTACTACAGAAGATTATCAACATGATCATGTTTTGGCAATATTACTGTACTCTGAAATATTTTTTTACTATTTATGAATGTGTCTGAATGAGGACAAGTAATTTCTGGCAGTGTGGACTTCTAAGTTGCATACGGGCAGAGGTTCACATCCTGACAAGATCTGTGAACATATTGCATCCTCATCTGTTCAAAAAGTGCCATCTTTTGCCTATATGTATTTATCAGGATTCTTCATCTCATTTAACAACCAAATACATTTATAGAGCTTCCACTGCAGGCACAAATACGTTGATCAGGATGCCTTATTTCTGCCACAGATGCTTTTGTGGTATTTGTCAGTACGGGAGCAGTTCTGACACCATTTTGCCCTGGTGTCAAGTCTCAAAACCTGATGTCCTGTTAGTGAACAAAAGTTTGGATTTCTATGAGAGAGAACTTGTCTCACCAATTAAACTCAGTGCCTCTGCTCTAGTTCTTTTGACATTAATATCTTAAAAAAAACCACTGAAGGTGGAACATTATCACACATGAAGACTACTCTGTATATTAGAACCAATGTATCATACAGAGGTCTGAAAACTATTCCTATAGGTTGCTGAATTAGAAAACTAAATCAATGTAAACCCAAAGAGATCCACCTGAAGGATTCATCTGTTTTGTCAGTGTTTTCTGAAGAGCCCAAGAACAAGCATAGAAGAACACGCGTCCTTACAGAAGAGAAAGTGGTGCACAAGTATTCTTATGATGCATTCTTTTATTGTTTGTTTTATATTCTGTAGAGTTTATTCATACAGATTTCAAACAAGGCTCTATTTAAAGCCAGGTATTTCTTTCCATTCCTCCAAACCTAACAGAGAGAGAGCATAATATGACAATGTTTTCATTGAGTCAAATCCTGAGTAAGGACTGCAGAACTTCATCACTTGCAGCCCTTAAATCATGACTAGGTATCTCTCTTAAGAGGTATGCAATTACTCAGACAAGATGTTATGTGCTTGATGAAGAGATTACTTGGTGAGGTTTTACAGCCCATCAGGCAGTTCTGACTAGATAATCATAATGTTCCTTGGAAACCCTAAAGCATATGAATCTATAGATACAGGAATTTTTCTGGAAGAAGCTGGTTAGTATTTCTCTCTTTTATCTATTCTTAGTTTTCAGGAACTCTCAAGACGAAAAAAAATTGAAAATATCTTGCTTTCCTACACAGAAAATGGGAGAGAAAAGGAAAGGTTGAAGAAATTTCTTTGGTAGAGTATTTTTTCCTGGAAGTTAAACAGCAGAGGGCCTCATAAAAAATGCTTCCAGTTCCAAACTACGAAGGCTCCTAAGCATAAGAGAGCTGACCTTGTGCCGCTCTTTTCTGTATATGTTACACATTACCCAGTGACTTCCAAGATAAATAGTACCTTCTTGGCAGCCAGCTATGCTAATGCCCTTAGATGTTTCTGGAGCTCATCTGCATGTTTTAAATACTGTCTTCTGTTCCTTCACTATATTTTATGCTTTAGGCATGAATGTGGCATTTCTCCAGAGACAAAAAATATGCCTTTTTCATCTAAGAAAACATGGCTAGCTTTGAGATATATATTTGGATTGCTTTTCTTTCGCTTTGCCATTGCATTTGAGAAGGCTTATCATCATTGGAACAATTTTTAGCCTGCAGCTCAAAGTCAAAATCTGGTATATATCAAAGTGAGGATTAGGGCTGATAATTTTATAATAAGGGCATACTTTATCAATATTGTTAGCTGTTCTTGCTTTACTGTAACCTTTTGTCAAGTCTTCTTTTTGTCTTAAAAATCAGCTGCCTTCTATTGGGAGTGTGGCCATAGGAATGTGACTACAGCAAATACAAGCAGTAGTTACACAATGACTTTAATCAAAACAAAAGGTCCTGCACCTTATTTTGCTAGCCCCACTTTTACTAGACCCACCATTCTCCCCCAAAGGAGCAAAAAAGCCACAAGTGGAGCTGTTGCTCTGGGTCATGTAGGAGAATGTAAGAAGTGCCTTCTTCTTTTTATGTCTCTGATAACAGGGCAATGCACAACATATAGAATTCTGGTTGCACTGCAGTCACTGCTAAACTCCCACCAGCAGCAGTGCAGAACAGCATCCTGGTGGGGGCGTGCAGGAATTGCAGAGGGTCGGTTCGGTGTCTTTTTGCAGAAGTAACAGGAGACAGAGCAGGCAAGGGGACTCCAGAGGGGCCATGTTTCAATTTCATATTTTTTTGGCTGGACATTAGGAAAAAATTTTTCACAGAGAGAGTGGTCAGTCAGTGGNGATTCCACTGACTGACCACTCTCTCTGTGAAAAATTTTTTCCTAATGTCCAGCCTAACCCTACCCTGCTGCAGCTTGCAGCCATTCCCTCTTGTCCTGTCGCTCATTGCCCGTGAGAAGAGACCAGCAGCAACATCTCTACAGTGCCCTTTCAAGCAGTTGTAGAGAGTGATGAGGTCTCCCCTCAGCCTCCTCTTCCTCAAACTAAACAACCCCAACTCCCTCAATCGATCCTCATAAGCCTTATTCTCCAGGCCTTTCACCAGTTTCGTTGCCCTCCTCTGTACTCGCTCCAGCACCTCGATATCTCTCTTGTGTTGAGATGCCCAGAACTGGACACAATACTCAAGGTGTGGCCTCACCAGTGCTGAGTACAGGGGGACAATCACCTCCCTACTTCTGCTGGTAGTCAAAGGTTTTCTAGATGTCTCAGTATCTTTCTGCAGGACCTCACTTCAGGGCAAAGTCTCAGACTGTTCATGTTATCTTTGTTTTGGACATGAAGGATATTGTGAAAGTGATACCCCTGTGAATGCAGGCTCCCACAGTTCAATAAACTACAGGACCCCAGGAGTCAGGGTGACCCATGGGAATGCCAATTCTCTGCATAGGAACCTTCCATGATACTCTCATATAAAGGCCAAGGCCAGTATTCATGACCAGTATGGTTGACCTCCACATTACAGCTGCAGGGCACTCAAATGGAGCATGTTGTGACAGTCCTTCCAGCTCTGACATTGCTGGAGTGCAATAAACACAGGACGATTACCTGGCAACCTAAATCAGCCTAGCAACTATTTACATATTGGCCCAAGATAATGCTGACCAACCACTGATCTAGTACTATATACATGTCTATACGTGATATCATTTTATTCCATACAACCTGGCTTGGGAGCCCTCTCCCAATAATAGAATCATAGAATGTTCCAGGCTGGAAGGGATCTCTGGGGTCATCTAGTCCAACCTCCCCACAGTCAGGAGGGACACCACCAACTAGACCAGGCTGCCCAGGGCCCTGTCGAACCTCACCTTGAATATCTCCAGGGACGGGGCCTCAACCACCTCCCTAGGCAACCTATTCCAGTGGTCCAGGGGCCAGCAGAACCTAAGTTGACCAGAGAGATGACAGGAGATATGCATAGGGGAATAGACTAGTCAATTATTATGATGGACTCCAGTCTTAATCTCCACACCAAATTCTGGTCTCTCTATGGGCTCTCATCTCATACTAAGGGAAGGCACCAGGACAATATCTGCACTGCTCTGTTGGGTAGCTGCCCAGGTTGTCCTCACCAGGGTACATGGTGGGCAAGCAGCAGCATTATCTCAGGCCTGACAATTGTTTCAGAGCATCCCTGGTGTCCCTGGTGTTGCATGCCAGATGTTGCATCCACTAGTGCACCACCTCACATGAAAACTTTTTGACTTTTCTTGCAAGGCCTTTTTAGCACCTGTTTGTCTGCACTGTGCAAATGTCATAACCTGTATGGAATGGGCTCTTACCATTCCTCCACCATCCATACTGATGATTTAGGAGTGCTGTGTTGCAATTGTTTGTGACTTCTGATTTTCAGAAAGGGCAACAGAGCAATGGAAGTTTGACTGAGATCCACACAGAAAGAGATACTGTTACCTACCCTGTGGTACTAGCAATTTGACTTTTCTTATTGGAGAGACACTGCTGTGAGTACTGGACACAAATGCAACTCATGCTTTCATATTCCATGCTGAAGCATGTTAGTGTGGTCTTGGGTGGTTTTATCACTAGCAACTCTTATGTTCTAATCTCAGGACTTCAAAGGCCATTGGCATATCAATGTGCAAAGCTTTCGCATGACCTCCAGATTAGGAGCACACCTTCTTTATGGCTGTCACCCCAATCTCTAAGTGGGAGGGTTCACACTTCTTAATTATACAAACAAAAGTTATCTATATACATGTTACAGCAGCTCAGTAATGAGTAGCTGTAATTATCAGCAAGTTTAGAAAGGCAGAAGTGAACAGTACACATCTGGTGGTTTAGTATGCCCACAACAGCATAGCAACATTCAGAAAACATGTCACCCACAATTGAGCTACAGTCATGAATGCAATCCTTTCCATCTTCACGAGGAGTCCCCGAGTATTAGCATCATTCTTTCATACTCCATGATATTTACTGACGATAGATTTTTTTGTACATTTTGGCTTCAGAGGAAAAGATGCAATGGAGAATAAGGCTTCTTCTTTGATAAAGAATACAAGTGACAATGTGCTCTAAATTGCACAGTGATTCATCAACCTGCACGAATGCAAAGCATCTCTCTTTCCACAGGGCAAACGAGATAAATAACAGGAAAGTCAGAACAAGGATGTGTCCGGGAGAAGGTTCATGTAGATGACTGTCTAAATGCCAAAACAAACAACTATGTAAATACAGTACCCTCTCCTTGTTGTAGCTCTCATTGGTAAGCACAAACCCTGTGCAATTCCCGGCAAATGCTGCTGGAAAACACCATGTCTAAGAAGTTGAGCTTTAACACTGGAAATAGTTTAAATATTACAAGCCAGATGACTTTTAATAACTCTTACACTTGAGACATGCATTGAAAATATGATCCATATGTTCATAGCCATATATTTTGGAACATACATATTCATAGTTGATGATATCAGTATAATTTCATGTGCAGGATTTCAATTCCATCTCTAGTAATGTGAAGGGAAAATGTTTTCTGTCATTTCCTACTACCATAAAACTTACTTTTTAATTTGGCTTTTTGTACTTGCAATTAGCAAGAATATGCCATTTGTCTAGACAGCAGAGTAGCTGACTGTCTGCCATAGTGTTTCTGGCATTATTAGGGTGGACTAAGAAAGCGCGTAACTATTTGTTGTAAATTCTTTTCTAATGTGTAATATTTTAATATGCCATCAAAATTCTTTGGTCAGATTGCTATGTTTTTTAGAAGTAATTATAATGTACTTCACTAGAGTGGAGGGTTTCTTTCCTTTCCTTCCTCTCCCTCTATTTCTCCCCCAATATAATTTCTGCTATGTAATAAGTTTCAGTATTGATGGAGATCAACTAATTTGTCAGAAGATATTTTCCAGACATTTTGTAATGATAGCAAATGTTGGATCAGGAGCAAGAGGAACCTCAGAAAGGATGGTCTGAATTCTAAGGAAGCATTAGAGCAAGAGCAGTTCTCACACATATCGGTTGATATCAGAAAGCATACTCCATCTTTAAAGAAAACAACAACAACAACAACAAAAAGAGAAAATCAAAACCAAACAACAAAAGATTGAAATGGCATGGTGCAAATGCCAAGCACTGGCATTGATCAGTTTACGCCAGACTGCAAGTGATTGGATCTCCTACACTTCTTCAAACGCTTTTCTGAAGTTAGTGCTTCTCAGCTGCAACACATTAGCTGACAATGGGCATGTGCCTAATCTTTTGCAAACTCAATAAAACAATTGACAACCACTTTCACTTTTACAGCCTACTACTATTACATGTGAAGACATAGAAAACCAGTTGCTGATAATGTACAGCTTTTGGCAATATAAACTGAAAATTCCTCATTGCTTGAGGAACTTGCAACATGCTTTTGCTGTTTACAGTTCTGGTATGAATAGAAACCATAGCCTTAACAAGGGATGCCTTTGATTTTCCCCTATCTGTGTCATATAAAGTGTTTCATACCTTTCCCCCTTCCTCCAGAACTCACAATACAAAACGTATCCCAGATTCAAGACAGTTAAAACAAACCTACAAACAAACCTAGAGAAAGTCCCTAGCTTTCCCAAGAATCAGTTTTTCCTATGTTCAAAATGACTATTGGAAGAGTGAAAAAAGACCTTTCCTCTCTTCTGCATTTGTGTCCTACATATTTTGTGTCCTGCTTATTTCATGGCCACCATTGACAAAGAATTTTCAAGCTTGTTCCCCAGCAAAGTTGGTGGTTCACATGGTAACAAACAGCCAGTTTTGGCAGAAGATGTTTCTTCTTCATTCATGTTCACTATATTTATGTTTACAAAACAGTGTCAGATGTTAGATTCAGACTTTGCTCGCTTCAGACTATCTCTCATCTGAAGTCTCAGGTTAGTTTTATACCAGTGAAGCTTTACTAAAAGCAATACTTTCTGCTTTATACTATTTTACACAAAATAAAACACAGGCTTTTGCATTCTTTTTAACAAAAAGCCCAAGTCTGCACAGTGTTGCTGAGATCCTACATGATAAGAAGATCGTCTGAACTACAGCCGGCAACCAGCACTGTTTCTCAAGCACTGCAAGTTCCTAGGCAGTATGTTTGATGAAAAACACATTGCGTGTTCATTTATCCCCTATGTCTATTTAAAATCTGAGATATAAACAGCTCTTTTACAAACATACTGAACAAACCTAAATCTGGTTTGCATCCTTCAGTCACTGCATTGACGTTTCATTAGCTAATCCATTGTGGGACTGATTTTTAATAAAATAGAAGCAAATTCAATTTATTAAGTTTAACTTCATCATGTAATACACTTCCAGTAAGCCTACCCTACAGTTCTGGCTGCCTTATGTTATTGTTTTCTGGTGACAGATAGGCTGATGCAAATTCTTCTACCATAATTAATCTGGTCCAAGGGAAAAAAACAACCCAAAGAATGGAAAGTAAACTCCTAAAAGACGTGGTACTGCACCTTATAGTGTGAATTGGTCCTTGTGATTTTTAGCTCTATAAAGATAAGACAATTAAGACAGAACAAAAATCCATGCAATGACAGCAGTGTTTGATATCTTTATGACTGCTAGATAATAATCATCAGGGACAACGTGACCATTTTGGCATTGGGTTGCTTCTGTTTAACTCTGCCTGTTGGCTACACAGTCATCTACTATTTTCACTCTAATTATGCAGTGAAATTATACATCTTACCTACTTAAATGAGAAAATAATTGATCAAGCTCTCTCAGGGAAAATCTAATGAAGAAGAGAGTTTCTTCCTAAATGAGGTTTTTCCATGCCTCATCTATCACATTATCCCATCAGTGGAGCTTTGGAGAAAGGTAAGAAAATGGAAAGGCTTCTACAAGAGTTCAGTGCAAAACTCAAAACCCAGGGATTTCCCAAGCAGCATCTCTGGGTGCTTCAAGTAGCCCCTCCGGCTTGGTAAGTTTGTCCATTTGTCTATTAATAGTTAGATATAATGAAAGGCACTTCCTTAGGGGCATGGTCTTATCTCTGCACTAGAATTTGGAAGAGAGCACATGGACAATAGAAGATAATACAATTTTCAGTGAAAATTCCCAGATGTCCTTTATGGAAGGCAATTCTAGGGATGACTAATGCAAAAGGCAGGAAAATATCTTTATCTAGCCCTTCTCTATACAGTTTAGAGGCCTTTGAGATTGGAAGGAATCTGTTATGGGGAGTTAGTGAACTGGATCTAACTCTCTCCTGAGAACACGCACCTGATCTTTCAGAGATCTGAACATGGTCTCTCTTATCTTTCAGTTGTCTGAAGGAGGTTGTTCTGCCAAATGTTATATACTAGCATGGCAAAT
Source organism: Jacana jacana (assembly GCA_013400555.1). Classification (NCBI taxonomy): domain Eukaryota; kingdom Metazoa; phylum Chordata; class Aves; order Charadriiformes; family Jacanidae; genus Jacana; species Jacana jacana. The sequence continues at coordinate 57,194 of VZTM01017003.1, read as the reverse complement.
CAAAATACTCAAAAGCTAGTCCAAAAGTAGCTATCCCCAATTCTGGAGATTTTTTATGCATTTTCTCCAGGGCCTGTAAAATGTAAATACAGAAACAGTCCTTGGAACAAAGACTGGAGTCCACAGGCAGTAAACTATACCAGGCTGGAAAGTAACAGATTCACAGAAGAGTTGAGGTAGGAAGGCACATCTGGAGGTTGTCTAGTCCAACTACCACTTCTCAGAGCAGACTAAGTTAGAAAAGGTTGCCCAAGGCCATGGCCAAGACTAGGTTTTGAGAATGTCCAGGACAGAGACTTCACAACCTCTCTGGGCAACCAGCTCAGTCACCCTCACAATTAAAAAAAAAAAAAAAAGTTTTTCTTACGTTTAAGCACAATTTCTAGCATTTCAATTTGTGCATATGACCTCTTGTCCTATTGCTAGATATCACTGAGAAGAGCCAGTCTCTGTCTTATTTACTCTTTTACTTCAGGTGTCTATACTCATAGATAAGATGTCCTTGAGCCTTCTCTTCTCCAGGATGAACACTCCTAGCCCTCTCAGCTTCTGGCTTCTTTTTGTGCAGCAAATGCCCTACTGCCCTCACTGACTTTTTATGTCTCTCTGGTTCTTGTTGTGGGGAGCCCAGCACTGGGCTGAGGAATCCAGAGATGCCTTACCAAAGCTGAGGCAAAGAATCACCTTCCTCAGCCTGCTGGTAAAGCTCTGTCCAATGCAGCCCAGGAGGCTTTTGATCTTTTTTGCTGCAAGGACATATTGCTGGCTTACATCCAACTTGTTCACTAGCATTCCCAGAGCAAAGCTGCTTTCCAGCTGGTCCCCCAGCCTGTACTGGTCCATGGGGTTATTCCTTCCCAGGGCTGAACTTCATGAGATTCCTGTTTGCCCAATTTTCCAGCCTGTTGAGGTTCCTCTCAATGGCAGCACAACCCCCTGCTGCATGGACCACTTCTCCCAGTTTTGTACCACCTGCAAATCACATTCCTTCTTTGCTTTCTCTCTGACCTACAGCCTTAAATTAATTCTTACAGTGGTAACAGGAATAGGGGAATGCCAATAAATGTGATGTAAGCATAGTCCTTTGGGGAGTAGGAGACAGGGATTTCAACCCACTCCTAATGAAAGCAAAAAGCCAATAAATAACCCCAGCAAATTTAGACCAATTGTGTAAGGATAGGGTTCTGTTTCTTTCTCAACTGTCTTTAGAAAGGCAATGACTGTGCTTACTCTTTTAAAGAAGCCAGTTCACACATTATCAGTTTTGAAGCATGTCTTGACAGGGCCTTAGAAACTCAGGATCTCTGGATCCTGAATCCTTTAGACATACAGTCTGATTTGATCAGATGGGACAGAAACTGAACTTTAGGAAGTTTACAGGTAAAATGGGAGTTACTCAGTGGGCTTATGTACACTTACAAATTATGTATGAAATGAGTGGATGCTCCAGGACTACAACTTTTAAACTAGGTGTTTGGATTCTGCTTAACTCCTGCTCCAAACATCTTAATGGTCTATGGGCTTTGGAGTTACAGAGGGAAAGCAAATGTCACAAGCTTTTGGTCTAAGGATATGACACATAGCAACTTTGCCCTGACTTTGTCCTTTCCATCCAGCCTTACAAGCACTTCAGTCAAACTGCTGCTGTGGACTCTAGAGAGGGGAGGAGAATGAGAGATGAGACAGATATCGCATAGTTATTTCATCCTATCTAACACTCCCAGCCAGTCCACTTCCCTGTAAATTAGTACAGTTTATGCTGTACAAAGAGTATTAGAGCTACAGATTTTTCTGGTTAAAAAGTTTAAACAAGAAAGTGGTTTTGAAAAATAAAAATTGCCAAATGTACTCACTACCTGTCATTTCCAGACATCTTAATTTTTTGCCAAAGCTATGTGAATATGTGAAGTACTCAAACACCAGTTTATTAATAAGGTGGTTTGGAAATCTGAAATTCAAAGAATAACATAATCTTTTCATAAGTTAACAGTTTAATTGCTGCCAACAAACTTCTTCAATTTCCTGCTGTGCATAGTTCTGACTGTACTAGGAGCATTCCATGCTTTTGTTAATCCCAAAATGTGCCCATCAGATAAAATTTTCAATTTGGATAGCCCTTCTTGTCTTTCCAAAGTTGTTTGTAACTCTGGTGTATAAACTTTAAAATGCCAGGTTACTAAGATGTCGATTTATCTAAGTGAATGCATCCTCAGTTAAAGCAATAGTCCCTTGCATTTCAGAGATTGCCTTGAGAGAAACCAGGAAGAAATTAAAGATAAACACAACTAGTGAACAACAATAATGAATCAAATCTATCTCAAAGGTGATCTCAATGCATTTTAATTCCATAATTTAATTTAATACAAATTTTATAAATCACAGATCCTTTAATTAGAATAGTTTTCAGAATTCCTGCTTCATTTCTATAGCAGTTTCATTGCAATTCATCTACGCAAAGCATTTCTGCACCTCTACAGGGATGCAAAGGTGTCATTTTAAAAGAAATACCAACTGACAGACTTCAGGCCTCCTCTGGTGTCCTCAAGGATCCAAATACAAGAAAAATCTGTAACTACTTGGGAGAATTGGTGTAGTAGAAATGGATAATATGCAGAACTGCAATTCCTTCAGAAGACTGCAGACATTTGTGAGTAGAATGAAAGTGTGATTTTTGCCTTATTCAGTATTTCATCAGAACAGAAGATAAACAGTAATCAGTTCAAACAGGGGACATGAGAAGACTAGAAGGTGTTAAACAAGGCAGACTGCATGTGGGAAAATGGTTCTCCCACAGGCAACAGCTTTTTGGTCTCCTGAACGCACAATGCCTCTCTTCTACAAGCTGAGAGAAACTTCTTCAGGTTTAGGCCCATTGGCTTCTTCAATGCAAGCTGAGTTTGGTCTACTCTTCTCTGAGAAGGTAATCATTGGAGTAGTGCTCTTCCATCTAGTCTAGTCTTTTCATCAGGAGTGCTACAACTTAGTTATCTCTGGCAAATTTAGTTGAGAGAGGAAGCAGGGGACAGACTGGACATTTGATCATACAGCTTTTTCATCCTCTGAAAAGTAGGCTAAAAGAATCACTGTCGATTTAGTTCACCCTGACAACAGTTTGAGTTCCACCAAGCCGCTCCAAGCCAGCACTATTCAGACATGACAACATCCAACCCAAAACTCCAATTCTCAAAATCAAACTTCAAAATTCAAATAAAAATTAAAAAAAATATCAAACTAGGCACATTTAGTCTGGCTGAAGCCTAAAGGAGATACATTATCTAAAATACTGTAGCAAGATCAAGTTTTTGCTGAACCTCTGGCATGGCATGGAAGCTCTAAGTGTTTGCATTTTGTAGAGTGAGGAGCAAACACTAAGTTTCAATTGCTTTTGCTTTATGCACTGCTGTTAGCCTCCCATCTCTAGCTGAGATGTATGTCTCTAGTTAACTTTATAATTACATACGCAGAAAAAGATATTTTGCTTTGGTCTAGAAAATTATGAGACTAATGAAACAATAAGAAAAATGTCACGTAGCAGTTAATTCATGTATTTATCCTTCCACACAACAACAACAAAAATATTATTTCTTGCTATTTAAAAAGGAATCAGCATTTATAGTTGTAAATGTAGTTCCATGCCCAATATTTATTCTGGAGAAAACCAAAATTAAATTATTCCTTGAACAGCAAAATGAGTTCTTTGGAAGCTCACAAACATACACCTTTGTGCTGTTTCAAGTACTTTCAGTACTTTGATTGCATGCTTTCTCAGAGGTTTATGGGGTGACTACAACTAGTCAGCACTTCAAAAAGGTGCTACAAGATAAAGTGGAGAATGTTCAGTGAGTTTATTGGAGCAATATTTGCTCCTCTTTACTTTTTTCCAAAGTGCTTAACAGTCAATTATTCCAGTAAAAGCTCTTTTATTCACTTTAGGACTCATATTTTACTGTGGTAAAATGGAAGACAATCTCTTTCTTCTGCTGTAAACAGCTATGGAATTGCAAACAACTCCAATTCACCCAAAGAGTGCTATGTTTCAATAATATTTAATCCCATATAAACACATCACAGGATTTATTTCCTGTGAAATCTTTAAAATACCANAGAATTCGATTATCTGGCTTCTCTGGAGAAACTAGTCCCTGCTTTCTAAGTGCTGCAATTTTCTCTAGTTAAGATACATATTGCTCATAAAATCATAGCAAATAACAGTTGTTATTACAAATCATATGAAAATAATAACATTTTTAGTGAAGTTATCCCTACCTGTATATTGCCTGTTGCCCTCAGAACATATTTATGGTCAGAAGAAAATCTGGAGATAATGAAAGTGGCAGTAAATGCATTCTTAGGAATACTGTATACTTCTTACTAACCACTTATTTATGATGTGGGCCAGATCCAAGATAGTAGAAAAGAAAATTAATAGCCATTTTCTGGCAGGAGAATTTACTCCATTATTATGCGCTGGATACCACAACAAAGACATTTTCTATTTCTATTTGGGCTCTCCCAGTGAATTGACAAGGCATTTGGCTGTCATCCTTAACATTTTTGGATATACAAAACCAGGCTTTGCAATAAATATTTACATTTGTTATTTTATACAAAGCACTGTGCCAAGACGAAATGAGAAAAAGGCTTTAAACCTTCAAAAATGTTGAAGTAATATTTAGCTTTTCTCATTTTAAAACATTCCTTTTTTTTAACTGTATTTGTGCTTCTCATTTGGGAATTTCTAACAAGATCAAATTGTCTGACTCTTTTAACATAATGGAAAACAAAATTTGGAAGTTGCTGAGAAAAACAGGTTATTATCCTGTGAACTTGCTTTCTCTCCAAGATTTTACAGAGCTTCAGAAACTTAGGTGGATATTTCAGGTCTCTTCAGTGTGGATATTTTGTAAGAAAATAAGAATATTTATCTGAGTAGATCTCATTTTAAAGTTTTAGGTATTTCAAATAGAGGCTGGTACAAAATCTTGAAGTGAGATTGTATCTATGTATGTATTTATTTGTTTATGCATTAAAGAGGATCACAACCAAAGTAGGCAGAGTTGTGGCTATAGCATTTCCTGCTTTTGTCAGCCTGAAGGGTAAGAGTATCAGGGTGAGCGCTGTGGATTTAGAGGTGGGTTGTGCACTGCTACACTGCTTCCCTAGGTTTCAGCTTTTCACCAGTTGTGTCAGGATGGGAACTAGACAGATTCACTCAGTTTTGTGGAGTATGAACCAAATTTTGATTCTTTAGTATTACACTATGACATTATTGCAATCTTATAAGGAAGACATGTACTCAATATTCCAACCTGTTTTTCAGACTGCTATGCAAAAAGGACTATCTAATACCTGTCAGTGTTAAACATTCTCTGAAGAACAATTGTTCTAGCAAATTTAGAGAACTGCAATAAACCAACTTAAGCTTATGATGGTTTTAATACTTTATAGAAGCCCAAAGCGCTGGAACAAGCAAACTAGAAAAGTCTGATCTCCTCTCTGGAGTGATTTATCTGGCGATGCTCAAAGAACCTGACCTAATTTCAGCAACTGTTCTTGCACTCATGCTAATATGAAATGTGACAAGAGCACTTAAAAACTATTCCTGATAAAATCTCAGGGGCGAAGGGTGGTTTGTGTCTGTGTCCTATCTCATTACCCCAGCAGGCAGCTATAGAAACTGAGCTGTCTTAGCTGGAATCCAAGTGACTCATCACTTTAAAGACAATTATGATGCTAGCACAGATTTAAATCATGCACTTTATAGTAGTCTGAAACTTTCCCTAATGGCCTGAAAAGGACATGACTGTATATAAATAAGAGTGCATATTTATATTGTTAATATTTTCCTTTTTACTTAAAGATTTATGGTAATCATTCCAAAATAGCTCATCCATATAAAATATGTAGGAAGAGTTTTGTCAAGAATAATTCATTGCTTTAAATAATTATTAAAATAACTAGACCTTGCATGGTCTCTGCCTCAATTCAGAGCTCTTCTATATAAGTTTATCAGTCAAAATATCACACAAGTTATCTCAATTGGTAGTGATTCAGCCAGCCTACTGGTAAGATGTAGCCATTCTAGCAAAGATAATGTCACAGAGATTTCATGTTTGTCTTGCTTGGGAAAGAGGGTGTTGGGGGTTTTTTTGTGGTTTGGGTTTTTTTATATATTAGCCTGCTTGATAAGATATCCTTTATTAGACTTGATTTACATTTATGGAGCTGAAATAAAATACATTCAAAATGTTATACCTAGACCTGATAAAGCATGATGTGATTCTCCCTCCACACCATTTGTAACACCAGTATGATTTTTACAAGTCTCTCAGGAGAGCTTTGCTGCTTGGTGAAATGTTATTTTTTGAAATATTATTGTACGTGGCATTTTAGTGGCAACATTCTCACACATAATAGTAGTGCTGTTAGAAGTGTGTTCACAGCATCACTGTTATTTTGAGATGCTTCCGTGACTGCTACAACCCATATGTGCTTAAAACAACCATGATGCAACTTCTTTAAGGCTCTAGTAAGAAAGTCCCCAGGTAGAATTGCATTGAAAACACAAAGTCAGAATAAGTACCAGAGCACAAGGGCAGTAAACAACATGGAGCAGTAGACCAACTGTTGCTTTGATGAAAAGGTAGGAGCCACCAGAGAGCAGACTGAGGAATTTTAATCTCAAGAAAGTAATTATGTTTAGGCAACAGACAGTATTTTCATTCTGTATGATGGCTACTGAATCAATTAGTGTTTCATGATCATAGATATTTAGTTCATATGCCAACCTGGTGGGTATAAATAAACAGACATCAGACAAATTTCAAACTCTGAAATGGAGAATCATATTTAACCTGTGTCAATGATGAACCTTGTATTTTTGATTTTGCTTCTCTTAAAGCTAAAACTTTTTCCATGGTGCCTGTCAGAACAGTGTAGTTTTTTAACATTTTCACTTTTCCTAAGTTGGTTGTTCAGCTCCAAACATGTTTTGCTGAAGAAGGAAATGTCTGTTGATGTATACATACTTACTAGAGTGAAAAGGAATTAGTCACATAAGCCAACATTTAAAAAATCTTTCCAAACGAATATTAATTACCAGATATTCCAGGAACTTTATCATCGGTCCAGTCAGTCCTGATGTCCTTGTTTTGTGGCATATGAGGTAGTTACCTTTACAGCACTGTATATTATTACCCAGACGCCGTTGAGGGCTGCAGTTTCAGTGGCTTTTTGCGTGAACTGATTTTACTGCACACATTTTTAGGCTATAGAAAATGTGAGAAGCCTGTATGGTTTCTCTTGATTATAGTGCCATCTGTAAAGTACCACCTCAGGATTCTAATCTTCCTTTGCTCTAAATGTATGGAGATTAGTGCTAACAGACAGTGCATTTGAGACTCACTCGCAGTATCCAGAGAGTAGCCAAGCATCACTTCCCATTCATGAAATCCTGTTGTGTTTGTCTTAAGGTGTTTTGGCCTCATAGTTTCCATGGATGTAGTCATAGCTGCATGGAGCAGTCTTCAGCGATCTTCATCTCCCTTCTAAAACCATAAGGAAAGTAAACACCAAAAACCTCGAGGGTGCTCTGAGAGCCCTGTGCTAAGCTTACCTTACCTGTGAGTTGCAGCATGTATCCACTGCAGCCAAGGATCACACAGAGTGCAGCCATAAATCAGAGCTTGTTTTACAACATCTGGCCAGCACAGAAGAAGCATACTTGCAGCAGAACAGAGTGCAGTACGTGTCCATTACCTGAGTACAGCTTGCTCTGGCTGAATTTACAGCTCTGGCTGAAGCCTGCTGCTTTGCTGTTATCGGTGCTGGCTCACTTTGGTCATTTGCAGTACAGACTTCTGGCTGACCAAGGACGTGCCAGGAGGCACCTTTATACACTTAGCTAAACCATGTTGTCACAGACCAGTTGTTGTTCCACAGCAGGCTTTCATTTACCCTTGGCTTCATAAGTCTTTGTGGATCAGCAGTTGTGTTTCAAAACAACTTTGAAGCAAGGTGATGAAATAAATTGCATTTCCACGTTACAGCAATTCACCCTCAGAAAAGCCACTGACTGACAAATATTTAACAAATGATACGGGCTTTTTTGCTAGAAATGCGAAGACGTAATGTATCTGCAGATGTAACATTCCTAATATTAGTAACTTCTTGGGCTTTTTTTACAGAGAGTTGTTTTACAGAGTAAGTTGATATGAAAATGCCTCTTGGCAAGGCTGAAACTTGTTAGTCATTGGTCCGATGGAGAAGCATACAAAGAAGTTTCAAAGATCATGTGATCCTTGCCCAAAACTTTTAAGAAACAATGAAGGGTGCTGGTTTTATTTCATGGCAGAGCTTCACATTTTTGAGGTTCACATTTGTTGAGGTTCCACAAGGCCAAATGCCAGGTCCTGTACTTGGGTCACAACAACCTCGTGCAGTGATACAGGCCTGGCATAAAAGGACCTGGGGGTGTTGGTGCACTGTTGGCTGAACATGAGGCAGCAGTGTGCCCAGGCGGTCAAGAAGGCCAACAGCACTTTGGCCTGTATCAGGAACAGCGTGGTAAGTAGGACTCTGGAGGTGGTCATCTCCCTGTACTCAGCACTCATGAGATCCTACCTCAAGTACTGTGTCCAGTTTTGGGCCCCTTACCACAAAATAGACATTGAGGTGCTGGAGTGGGTCCAGAGAAGGGCAACAGAACTGGTGATGTGTCTAGAGAATAAGTCTTATGAGGAAAGGCTGAGGGAGCTTGGGGTTTTCAGCCTAGAGGAAAGGAGGCTGAGGGGGGATCTTATTGCTCTCTACAACTACCTGAAAGGCGGTTGTAAAGAAGCAGGGGTTGGTCTCTTCTCCCAGGTCACAGGAGACAGGACAAGAGGAAATGGCCTTAAGTTGCACCAGAGGAAGTTCAGATTGGGTATAAGGAAAAACATTTACACTGAAAGGGCTATTAAGCATTCGAATGGGCTGCCCAGGGAAGTGGCTGATGCTCCATCCCTGGAGGTATTTAAAAGATGAGTTGACATAGTGCTTAGTGACATGCATTAGTGATGCTTTTTCTATCAGAGTTGGGTTGACAGTTGGACTAGATGATCTTAAAGGTCCCTTCTGACCTAGAAAATTCCATGAAACTGATTTTCAGAAAGCCTCTGGTACTGCTCCAACAGGAGACAAATGAGGCAATGTGGTGCGTGCCGCAGCCTGTCAGATGGGTCGGCCCACATGCTAATGATATGATCTTTCTCATTGCTAGCTTGGATGGCTAAGTAAAGACTAAAACTGCTTGTAAAAGATTTTATATTCTGCAGAAAACAATAGCTTTTCATTGAATAACACTTCTGTCTATGCTTTCACTTTTCAAGTCTTGCAGACCTTTATTATTTCACTCTAACAGCATTTTTTTTAATTATTTTCTTTTCCTGATTTTCACCAAACTTGGCCTTGGATCACAGACAGCTCAACATCGGCTAAGGGTTACAAGTGGGGTTTACTATAGGTTTTTATCAATAAAGTTGGCCAGTCAAATCTGGTTCTCCATTTTTTGCATAAATGATAAACACGTGTATCAGGTACTTGCATATAATTACTCTAAAGATGTTTCATTCCAGTTGTTTGGGTGATGAAAGTGGTGAGGCAGCAAACAATTTTAAGATGTTAAACCTTGAAAGACTGGGGTTTGGTTTGGGGGGGATTATTTTGTTTGTTTTTGTAATCAACTGGTTCTACATATTTCTTGCACATGGCTCCTAATCTGTTCTTTAACTTTGATTGTATTGCAGTGCTACTTCTAACACTCTGAGCTCTGAAAATCTAATCATAGAAACATAGAATAATTCAGATTGGAAGAGACCCTTGGGATCACCGAATTCAACCATCAGCTCTACTCTACAAAGTTCTCCCCTACACCATATTCTTCAACACCCCATCCAATCGACTCTTAAACACAGTCAGGGATGGTGACTCTACCACTTCCCTGGGCAGCTGATTCCACTGACTGACCACTCTTTCTGTGAAGAATTCTTTCTGAATGTCCAGCCTAAACCCACCCTGCTGCAGCTTAAAGCCATTCCCTCTCGTTCTACCAGTAATTACCTGTGAGAAGAGACCAGCACCAACCTCTCTACAATGTCCTTTCAAGAAGTTGTAGAGAGTGATGCAGTCTCTCCCCAGCCTCCCCTTCTGCAAACTAAACAGTCCCAGCTCCTTCAATCTCTCTTAAGATTTATGCTCCAAGCCCTTCACCAGCTTTGTTGCCCTCCTCTGCACTCGCTCCAGCACCTTGAGATTTCTCTTGTGTTAAGAGACATCTTTTTCAAACCCCTTTTTCAAAATATTATATCTGTTACCTAGGTTTATCAGCAAGTACTTTCTGAGGTGGCGAGCAAGTTTTGATACATCCTGTTTTTCCATCGTGTTCTCGTATGAAGATGTAGAAACGTTCATGCATGCTCTATGTTCCTTTGCACTGATGGGTTGCAATATATTACTCTACCTCAAGGACAAAGACTTTTTTTTTTTAATAATTGGTTTTCGAGAGTGAATTATTTTTCATTCTATATTTATAGTTTTTTGTACTTATATGTTACATTTACAAGCAGCCTATCTTTTTAATATTTGCCATGCTTGTATGTAAAAATGAGTATGTGTGTAGACAAATGAGGTACAGTACCTGCACTGAAAGAATTGTCGTTTCTGTTTTCAAGGATATTTTGGTTTCTAATCTGATATCTGTTGTAGTACCCTGAAACCACAAAAGGACATTTTTAGACATATGCTATCAACTTTGTTTACCACTTGTGTTTTCAATACTTTTTGTCATGTTTTTCTAGTTTGAGTTGGATTTTTATTGTTTGACTTGACAAGCAGATTGGATTTCCTCTAAAAGGTGTTGTGCAGTGTCTCTGAAATTTATACTACTTCTAATATACAAAGTCTGATTTAAAACAAATTTATTCTCATAAAATGTGATCAGAATTGAGGCTCCATAGTAGGAAAGAGTAACACTGAAAAGCCCTGCTGGGGTGCCAAATGATGCCGGAGACACTCGACTCAATGGACAAAATAAAAATGTTTATTTTTAGAGTTGCACCTGTAAGCAGAGACTAGGTAACTTTTTTCCTCAAAAAAACCTGTAAGGATGCTTAGATACACATTATTTATCTGTCAGAAGGCTCCTGTAACTGTCATATATGGTCTATACGGATAACAAGGTTCCTTCAGACTAGATATGACAGGAAGAATAAATATTACTTTTTAAGCTAATGGTTGAGTACTCTGAGAAGATGGGAAAATACTGAGATTTTAATCCTGTTCTTAAAGGACATTTTAATTTATACATTGACTATTTTGATTAAAAGGCCAGAATAGTCTCACCTTGGAAACATGTAACTATTCTGTACCTCTGTTTCCTGATCTGTAAATTGTAATTTCACTATCTCATTATACTATTATTTCTAATCAACATTGGAAATCTGGGGATGGTTTCTGCTCAAGAAACCATAAATAAAAATGTTTGAAAAAAGATATAATTTAAATTATAGTGTGTAAGACAATTAGAAAAATTACTCATTCTACTTGATATTGAGAATAATGAAAGCATTAAACACACTGGAACACATGCATGTTGGGCATGAAAGACACCTACCTTCAAATTGGTTTTCCCTTTCTAGTTAAAGCATGCTAGTGAATCTAGAAACTGGTGAATTTTCTTGCAATACACAGAATTTAGCTATGCAAATGAAGAGATTATATATAAACACTATACTAGATTGCAGTAAATAAACTTTTATCGCAGTTGCAAAGTGTATAAATAGAGCTTATAGACTGTTATTGCACAACAGCTTATGTGCAATCCAAGAAAAACAGAGCAGAGACTCAGCTACATAGTACATTGAGGGTGCACTGTGAAGTAGCATGTGTTTCAACAGCAGCACTTTATGAGGAGCACCTTTGAGCAGCACTTTGTCTTCTGTTCCTGAAGTCTCAGAGGAAAAAAGATATCGTTTCTTTCTTCTGCATGATCTTCATGTTCTGGCTGATACTTCAGTTTGCACTCAGTTTGAATGCCAATTGGTAAGAAAGGCATGTAAAGGCCCGTATTACAACTTTAACCTTGTTTATTTTAGGGGGGAGAAAAAATAAAGAAAGATTATGTGGCATACTTAAGCTTGCAAAAGTTCCTAGTAAAAGCCCTTTTAGTTTACACTAGTGGCTGAACAAACACTGTAGTCAAACTGGTGCTTATTCCAGAAGGAACTTCACAGCAAATGAAGTTGGAGTCACTGAATGGGTGACCACTCTCAGCTGGCCACTTTGCTGCTTTAGGACATTGCTGCCTTAGGACATTGCTACCTCAGCAAAAAGGATGGCCAAATGGCTGGTTTACTGGTTGGGAAACTATTGCACTCAACATGTGAGTAAGAACCAAGAATTAATCTTGTTTTAAATTAGCATACTGGATTTGAAACAGCAGGAGTTCAGGAGTTGATTCATGAACAATAGTTTGGCTGCAAACAGCTAAAATTTTGGTCCTGAGTGTCTCACTGTGTTTACTGTCATTGTTTCCTTTATGCTGGGTGACATATATAGCAAAAATGAAGAAAACAGTATTGTTTTTAGTAAAAGCATGCAGTAGAGATTTGTCTCAAAGAAAGCAACTTCACAGTGGACCACGCTGCAAATCCCTGAGCAGTTAATTGTAAAATCCACACTGGTAAGTAATTCTGATGATGGTGGCCATATTACTTATGCAAGTAATCATTTACCAGTGTGTTGTTCTGTCATTAGGAGACTTACTCTAATGCAGTGTTGGCTTTTTTCATGTGTGTTTGATCTATTCTAAATGTTTTGTTTCAGCTTGTGGAAACAAAACCATGTTTTTCACTATGTGTTGAATAGTAGATGACCATTTGGAAGATATCAAAATATTTACTACAGTAAATATTAAATTGGTTTGTATAAAGTATTTTGGAATGCTTGCATGAAGTAAGAATTGTGTTAGTGTTTATAAGCCATATTGAAATATAACCAATGCAAAAGAAAAGTTATTGTTTGGGATTCTGGAATCTACTTAAAAACCAGTGGAGAGCACTTCCTAACTCATGTAAGGTTGTATAAAGCTAATGAAGCTACTTACACAAATGATTTGCAGGACTCCTTTTGGTGTTTTTATATATAGCTCATTCACTTATCTAGGGAAACTACGGCCTAAGTAATAGATGAAGATTAATTTTTCTCTTTTTAGGTGCTTCTGCCTTCAAGTGGGCATGAAAATTTGCACTGTGGTCAGTAGGACTAGTAGCAAGGTCTGGGCTTCAGGGCTGCATGGAAATTCACTTTTCTTAGCCACTACAACGTGACTAAATTGTCCCCCAGTTTCTCTAGCCAAATCTGGATGTCAGCAAATGAACAGGTGACCCTGCCGAGATATGGCTCAGCTACCAAGCCAAGAAGATTAAAGATTACTTTGGAAATACCATACATATGACTTCAGGAACCTTCATGTACTTCTTTATGGACCTCTAAAACTCTGTTAATTTACCATAATATCAATATCAATCATGAGTTAAACAATCTAATCTTTAAAATTGCCTCTGACTAGTGATTTAGGAGGTCTGAAACATATCCATCTCACTAAAATCACATTGTTAGAAGAAAGTAAAAGACTTTGATGATGGAGTTTCTCTGCTTTTGTGTACTCTCCAGTGATTCAGTCATGGGGAAACACAGATTAATGTATGTCACTGTAAAAGCTGCAACAGCAGATTTAGTTTCTGTGGCAGGGTAACCTGAGTATCAGTTTAAAAAAACATAAGATTTACCTTATTTTACAGATTATTTTTTATTGTTGGTATTGGTTAATATAACACATAAACATAGTTTTTCTATCTTCTCTGACTCGTTATACAGAAACAGTCCACAGGTGCAACTCTAGCAAGAAATGGCTTCAATATTCTTGTTCTGATAGTAACTCCTAGCTCAGGACTTCAGGACATGTGAGTGAGTAATCAGATGCATACTGACCATATTAAAAAAAAAAAAAAAAAGCAGCAGCAGCAAAACAACTGGGTGAATTTTATTTGAATGTTGCCCAAACAAAAACTGTAAAATCTCACCCTGAATTTGTTTTGTTCTCAGGAAAACTGTACAGAAAAATTACTAGCTACCAAAGACAATGATCTGTTTCTATTCTTGAGGAGGAAATTTTTTACTGCTTAGTTCATTGTGACAATACAAAATGTATTTTTCTTCCTGTTGTGCTAGAATGAAAGCAAAAACACTCCACATATCTTTCTTTGTAGAATTAGGGCTCTGGCTAACAGGCCGCTTCTTTAGTATTTGTTGCCATGGAGCTGCCTCTGCCAATTGAATTCACCTGGGCGGGCTTCAGATGGCACACTGGAGTTGATTCAGTCTGTCACAAACATGTGTCTTCAGTGGCCACAGAATTTCATAAAGGCCATACAGAAAAGCAAGTCCTGTTTAGATTGCCTGTTAAGGGATTATTTTAAGTAAAATTAAAGGTTCAATTTTAAATTGGATGCTTTGTGAGATCATTGATGGCCTAAGATTCCCCCTTGGAAGAATAATGCTTTGTAGTTATCGTTCTTTGCTGCCTTTTTCAGAAATGGCCATTCAGGAAAATAAGCCAAGAGCGGGTGTGGACATGTCCCTCCCCATGGCTTTCACTGGGGGGAGCACAGAATCACAGAATATCAGGGATTAGAAGGGACCTTGAAAGATCATCTAGTCCAATCCCCCTGCCAGAGCAGGAACACCTAGATCAGGTCACACAGGAACACGTCCAGGCGAGTTTTGAACATCTCCAGAGAAGGAGACTCCACCACCTCCCTGGGCAGCCCATTCCAGTGTTCAGTCACCCTCACTGTGAAGAAGATTTTCCTCATATTTAAGTGCATCTCCTCAGGTGCTCAGGAGGGGTAGTACGGCACTGCTTGCATTTTTGTCCTGGGTGTCACAGGCTTGGACACCAATACGTTAGCTGTTGTTTTTTAATAGATACATAATTTTTAAAGCTAATGCTTTCCTATTACTTTTCAATGTAATTCCATGATGCAAAAAAACCCAAACCAAAACCAAAACCAAACTACAAACAAAAAATCATGTCTATTCCAAGCTGTTTTTCCTACAAAACGGACCAGGGGAATGGAATGGAAACCTGTTTTCTTAACATCTAGTGATATAAAGAAACCAGCCAGATTTGAGAAACATGTCATAGAAAGTACTTTAGGGTGTTTTAAAATACATGGTTTCAAATTAATATTAAAGAACATATTTATTTACCAAATGCAGAGTAAATCGGCTTGACCCTTGCCATAGTTGTCTTCTTTGCACATGACTGGGAACAAAACATTGTTATTAGGCTTCTGGCCCTTTTTTCTGCAGAAGTCATATAGGATACCATTGCAATGTTACAATAAAAAATATCATCTCAGCACAAACTTGGTTCTTAAGTTTTCAAAGGACATATCAAGGACAATTATCTTAGTATAATATAGGGTGGCACAGAACCAGAGAGGAAGATGGCCAAGTCTTCTGCACAGTTTCATGTTTCAGCTTTTAGGTGGACAAATGTTTTTCTCAAAATTTTACTCTGGAAACAGATAAAATGGTTTTGATGGCCGTTCATTGACTGTGGCTAATACAGAATCATGGTATTAACCTGACTGCTGGTATTTTTCAGAACCATTTTTCCTATGAAACTTGAAAACTGCTAAAGCTTTATTGAAAACTGCTTTCTTACAAAATGAGAATTTCAATTTTGGTAAAGACCAAGGGGCAGTTGAGTAAAAGAGGCTTAAGAGTAAAGGAGAAAAAGGAGGAACAAACAAAATCTCAAAGACTTGTCTTTCCTCACCCTCCTTTTGCTGTGTAAGCTCAAAGTTCTTACCAAAAAGTGCTTTTCAGAAGCCAGAAAGATGTTACTCTGCAGTAATGTTTTCAAAACTGACCATGGCTGCAGTTTGATGTTTATAGCTAAACTGCTCTAAGGGCTGGTTCGCTGCCAGGAAGGAATTCCTGCAACCCTGCTCTAAGCTACGTATTCCTGATGTCCCTTCCCCCCTGGTAGTCGCTCTTACTGGACTGCATGGTAAAATGGCTCATGGAGATAAAAGCAGCAGAGAATCTAAAGCAGAAAGGCCCAAGCTGAGCACGGGGCAAATGAAGGGTAGAGGAAAGGCTTAGCCTCAAGAAACTGAGAAGAACTCGGATGCCATCCTTGGACACAGGCGACTCGGTCTATTAAAAGCTATCTCTCATGTCAGTAACGATGGGCTGAGCATATTTGTGGGTGAGAGTGATATAAAGCCTTTTTGTGCTCTTGCAATTCAAGTATTTAATAAGAGAGCAATAACACTATAAATAGGAATACCATAGTTGGTAAGGACTGAGGATACAAAAGGAGATATGTGGTCTCGGCTATGACAGGAGAGCAAAGAAAAAAGAACAAAAAGATCAACTGAAACCAGCAACTTGTGCAGAAGCGCTTAATCAAACATGAACTTTGTATACAACCCATTGACAACAAAATTGCCTCTCGCAAAAGCGAACAGCTTGCGAGCCAGAGCGTGCCTTTTTTAGTCACATTTTGCAAAGGGCTGGAAATATGTGCTTAGTAGGTGTTACAGCTTTTGCAAGTATTGTGAGCCTCCTTGTGCATTAGGAGCATTTTTGCCAGTGTTTGTATCTTGCTCACATCTTCCATCATGTAAAAACCTTGGCTCCTTCCAGTACTGTCCCCCTCCCAGTTATATCCTAACAGTATCCATCAAGGTTTTGCCGCGTACATCCTACAGAATAAAGCATAATAAACACGAGCTGGAAGAATGGATCAGTTCATTAAATCCAGACAGTGCTGTGCTCTGATACAGACTGATAATAGATTCATAAGTGAGCCTGTCTGGAGTGGTTTTGTTCAGACCTGTCATTTGAAAGATCAAGTACAAAAATAAGAGGAATCTCTTCAGTCTGTACTCATGACAGCCAGCCTCCAGTTTATCACTGGCGAAGAAGATGAACTATGTCTGTTCCAAGATACTAAATCCAGGTAACTGAGTGTATTCTTGTTTTCACAGTATTGACTTTCTAGCTACAATGCATTTAAGCAGGAGGTGGCACAGAGTAATAGATGGCCAGCACTTCTTTATAACTGAGGTTCTGAAGAAATTCACTGTATCAAGGCTTTAAACATATGCTCAATGAGATGCACTTCAGTAGTTTTGTAAGAATCATTGTAAGCTCAACAGCGATCTCCCTTGGCCTTAAGTTATTAGATTTTAGCTGCATTTACACAAATATCAGCCAACTGTCCTAGGCCTATTTTTGCACATTCAGGTGACATGTACAGACTAACTCTATCCTGTACTCACTGCACACCTGTGCAAAGGTTGGGACATGATGTGGACATTACATTCTTACATTGGTGATGAAGGATAATTAAACATGCAAAGTAATACAGTGCTTCTTGCTCCAAAAGAACATCTAATCTCTCATGCAACAAAAAAAACAATTTTTTTGGCAGCCAAATCAGGTTACCTTCTTTGTCTGCCTAAGGCTTTGGGGTTGGTTTGTTCCAGTTGTGGGTTATTTTTGATTTTGGTTTTTTGGTGTGTTTGTTGTTTTGTTTTTGTTTTTGTTTTTGTTTTTAAAAAAAGCTTTTTTTTTTCTTTTGGTCTACTAACACTTACATGTTTATAAAAATCCAAATAAACATGCGCAACACCTCTCCATTGCAGATAAAACTGCAAAAAATGCCGGAGAGTGGTTTTCTGCTGAGACGTGGTTAGGCATAGCAGGTTGTTTTCCCCTTGAGAAAGAATGAGCAATTTGGAATCTCTGTGTATTGTTTTTGCACATTGACCCCTATCCTGGAGCAGATGTGGCCAAAACAAGCATGCAGAGGGATGACTTGCATGCATGTGTGTTCTGCAGGATTTTCACTGCACATTTCAAGGTCAGAGAACTCTGTTCAATTGCTAAACAAAAGGGGTGAAACTGACATAATTATTTTTTTTAGGCTAAACTAGCCACTCATTACATCAAGGCAACTAATCATAATTGCTACTAAACAACAGTTAGGTGGAATATTTTTTCTCAGGAAGAAAAACAAAATAAACTCACTACAAATTTGGAGGTGATTAGTGTGTGTGTGTGTGGGGGGGTTGTTGCACATTTCTTTCAGAGAAAACTGTACAAGATAAATATGTTTATTTAACTTTTTTTTTTTTTTAGTCAGTGAGTTCCCTTTTGTTCATTTGTGCCTTAAAAATTTCTTTCCCGAGTCCCTGCTTTTTACAGCCCTTGTATGTGTGTATATAAACAAGCAAAATCCTTACCTTTATCTTTTTTTTAAAGGAAAGAAAAGAGAACAAAGTAATCATACAAGATATAAGACTTAGCAAACAAAGACTGAACTTTGTTTGATATACTCAAGGTCTAATTTATGAGGGAGTAGAAATACCCTTTCAACACAGCTAGACAATTTATGAGTTTAGAAACTGTAATGCTTTCAAAACAATCTCTTCTAATTTTTAAAGAGTGTTATACTTGAAAAAAAATGTTATATTACTTATATACCCTTTAAAAAGTGAAAAATTCAGAGGGCAATATGAAGGACCACTGGTACATGATTAAATAACTTCCACTCCTTTCTCTGTATTAGAAAGAATAGGCAATCTCTGACAGATGCCTGAAAATTTACCAAGTAAATGTACTGAATCACTGTGGATCCAGTGCCTTTCACAGAGAATGATCTGAAACAGAAGGCTAAATGCCTTTGCCAAAGCCACAAAGGTTAGAAGTCAATCAAAGTCAACGTCTTCTGATAACAGCGCCCCGCTTAGCAATCACTAATAGCAATAATGGGTTTATGTTATTTTTAAAATATTTATTTATGTATTATCTTTTCCTAATTATTATGATGGCCACAAAGAGTAATTCCATTAAAACCATCTAATTTGGAAGTGACGAAGAAATAACTACTTTAAGGCCTATATTAGGAGGTAAAGTAGGCGTTCTTCCTACCAAATGTGTTCAGAGGGATTATGTTTTTAGTTATAGCCACTAAGAAAACATCTGGAAACAGTCCAGACTCTAGCATCTTCATTGTTTCAAGATTATTCAGCATCTCTATTGAACAGTTTGAATGAAATGTAAGCACAACATTCTTTTCACTTAAAAATGAGGTTCTGTTTTGCCATAAATGAAGATTCTAGACAAAAATTTCTAGAAAGATTCTAGAGACTATTTTTAAAGAATACTAAGGCAACTTTTCAAAATGAAACATGATCATTCTTGGACAAGTGAAAGTTCTCAGGCTCCTTCAAACCTCTGAGCACTTCCACTTGCAGGGAAAGTCATCTCCTTCACAAAAATGCTTAGTTCCTGCAGAATATTTTCACTATTTACATGAGAAAATCCATAGGGGTAGGCTAAATCAGAGAGGAAATTTATTAGCTGTTATGCAAAATGAGATAAATCACCCACACAGCTGGTAGAAAGCTTGAAAGTACTTCTTGATGTTGAACTGGCTTATTTTTTCTTATTTCAGTTTGCTGACTTCCATTCCTGTATGCAACTATTATACTGCTCTTTGTAACGGTTGGGTTTTTAAGTATACAACATTAGGCCACTCAGAGTTTCTGTACTGATTTTTCACTGTTCACAATCATCTGATAAGAGATTTCACAAGCAACAACTTAAGTTTCCCTCCCTGTGCCGTGTGGAGTGCAGGTAGGTCCAATCCGAAAATTACAAGAAGAGATGGCAAGTCTCTACAAAATCTTGTTTGACTACAAATATCAGATCATGGGGTCAGAGGGTTTAGGCTTTGTTGAGCCAGTCTTAAAGTCTGATTTTGGTTCCAAGGAATGAATAACCGATCATCTCGGGGCTGGAAGGTGATTTTCCCCATCAGGGTTTGAACTAGTATTTCAAAAAGCCTCCTGTGGGGCACCTGAGAACTCGACTGAAACCGTGCTGCGATGGGTTAGAAGCAAAACAGCGGGCTTCATCTCACCCGCTAGCTAGGAACTACTCGTCCCTTGTTGACACACGCACGGGAATCTCCAAGAAGTACAGGAAGACACCGTACCAAGAAGACAGACCTACAGAACTTTCATTTTGGAATACACAGGTTTGTTTACTAAACGCGATCACACCGCACGGCTTGGGTCGGTCTGAGCGATGCGGTGCCACAGGATGAGGACCGAGCTGCTGCGCGGACCGCGGGCGGGGTGCACCTCGTCTCCCGGGCTCACCTGGGTTGGCAGAGGGCGAGCGGCGCGCCTATCTCCCCGCTTCTGCCCCAACCGCGCCCGGCAATCGCCACTCCACGACCCACGGAGCTGCCTGACCACCGGGAAGCGTCGTTCCCCAACAATTTACCGACGGCACACGGGAGCGAGTCCCTCCCGGCCACTGCCAACCCCTGCCCGGCGCACACCCACCGCCCGACCCAGTTGGCGGGGAACCGCAAGGCCTGACACCTCCGCAGCCCTAACTTTCTCCCTCGCCCCTCCACCGCAGCCGCGCAGCCCGCCGCCGGCGCCCCCGCCCGCCGGGGAGGC
>VZTM01017003.1:12783-31521 GCA_013400555.1 Jacana jacana | reverse complement strand
GGGGGGAGTGGGGGGGTGGGTAGGTGGAAGACTTTGTAAAAGGACTGTGGAATGGACTTAGCAGACTCATCATTGTAGCTTGTGTGAACTTGATGACTGTATATGGAGATCCTTACTTTGATAGGATTCCTGAAGGGAAGTCTCTTCTTTTCCAAATTGCATCCTGTTAGTAAATGATAGTAAATGGTCCTGATAGTAAATTGTTTGAAGAAAAACAGGTTGTGACATCTAACCTTGGGCTTCTTCTCTGCTGTGGGGTCATGAGTCTGTGCTCCTCAGTCAGCTTCTTCACTGAAGGTATGTCACAAGGCTGAGTGCCTGTCAACAGGGCTGCCCTGGCACTGATTGTGTAGGGTGACCTGAAACCCTGGCCCTGAGATATAGGCAAGCTGGGATGTATTGCTGTGCCTAGTATTGCCCATTGCCCCCATTCCCATCGTGGAATAAAGCTGTGGAATGCTGGGAAGCTCGTCACCAAGGTCTCTCTATATATTCCAGCCCTTGGCTGTGCTGCCAGAAGATTGATCACCCCTCACTTAGGAGATAAGTGTGATTTGTGGTGCAAAGATCAGAAATACTCATATCTCATTCTATACCTGGCCCCTGTTTCTCAAAGATGTTCAGTTTGTGTTGTTTGAGTGCAGGTGTGGGGTTTTACAGTTCTGCAGCCCATTCTTGAGGCTACACAACCCAGTATGGTATTGTTTCTGAGTGGTGGCAAGCCCGGGCATTGACCATAGGGGGCTCAGGTGGTCTGACCAACAAGAACATTCTGTTGCCAATTGATTAAATTGGCAATTACTTGTTTTTTTAAGTGGTAGATGGAGCTGGATGTTTGTGTTCTGCACTGCACTGTAATGCTATTCTTTGCCCAGGATATGGGCATTTAAAAATATCCTTTAAAGTTTTTGCATGGGAAGGAAAAATGCTTAGTGTGCTCTTCTTAATTTCTGACTTTTATAGCAATTCTCTAATCCTTCAGGGGCTTGCTCATTTCCATTATTTTTATGTATTTTTTTGATCCTTGTAACTGATCATTTGTTATATTAGATGGTAAAGCCTCATTCCAGCTCTGAATTTGTATTTTATGTTTTTGTTATCTCCTGTTTTTTTCTTGCATCATTATTATCTGTTTCAAGACCTTCCTCCATGTCGGTGCCTAAATCTTATGCATCTTTCCTTTATTCTTTGAATGAGAGCAGTAGGATAGTTTTTAAGTTTGTTTGCCACTGACCATGATACCAGTCTCAGTGACTGGTGCTACTTTAAGCATTATAATTCATAAAGGTTCAGATTTAACCCTCTGCATACTACTTTTCTCTGCTTTGATGTAAAATACCATTAGAGTGGTTACTAGTGAAGGGCACTGTAAGACTTTTACTGAAGATCAGTCCCCTGTTTGTGGTTAGTTGATAATTTAAAACGTTATATATTCCCTTTTCCAGATTATAGTATTTTGCCTGCAGAGATAATCCAGGCCTTCTGTTCGTCGTGTGTTAGAGGATTAAATTTTATGGTTGCATGCTTTTCATGTGTTGAGGCAAATCCTCAATTAAATCCACAATTAAAATCAAAAGGTTTTACTGAGCAACATTGATCTCATCTGTTTGCAATACCATGTAATTGTATATGAAACTGTTAATTATCAGGAAATGGCTGCATATGCCTCTAATGCTTCATATATTTCCCATACTTTATTTCATGGGCTGAGCAAAGGTTGGACAATGTACTTTCATGTCAGAGTTGGAAAGCAGAGGCTTTCTGTGCTTTATTAAGAATTTGTTGAAATATTTTTATGCGATTATTTTGGTAGGGCTTATTTCTGTTTGGTTTTGTTTGTTTGTTTGTTTTTGTTTGTTTGTGGTTTTTTTGGTTTTTTTTTTACTGTTTCACATTGTTTGTCAGGTATTTTAAGAAGCTGTAGAACACAATTTTGTGTGTTGTGCTTCTTGTCTCCTGCAACAGCCCATTTTAAAAGAACTTCACGCATCTGACTAATAACCAAGCTACAGTTTTGATCTTGTAAACACTTACATGTATACATAACATTGGTTTTAGAAGTTCTGCTGAAATCTAGTGAGAATGTTCCTGTCAGCAAACTTTTTTCTTTTTTAAAAAAAAAACAAAACTAGGCTTGTTTGCAGTGCCAGTGCCAGAGCCAGTTTTATTAAAATTAGCTAGGGCAAATGGTGGAACACCAGAGGCAGCTGCTTATGCTGGGTTTTGAGATTGTTACCACTAGACACTGTATACTGGGGTGCAGAGACCTTTGGTCCCCTGTGGTTGTTGTGTTAGGTTGAGCTGCTGTCTAAGTTGAGAAAGACTGCCCCGTGTTGCTGCTTTTACTGGCCAATGTCCGCACGTTGTGATTCAGCCCTTTATTTTTAGATGCTTAATTGCAGCCAACTGCTGCACAGAACATAGATAAGGCAGCTAGTTTTAATATGAAAATCACAGAATCACAGTAAAATGGTTCATTGTGAAAAAAAACTTTTGGTTCTGGAAAACTAAAAAGAATAACTGATAGATGATTCTTGTTGTTGTTGTTGTACAAAGACATAATGGACATGGTAGGATGAGTATTCATAAATCTTCACATGACACATATTGAAAGGCCTGGAAGACAAATGTAATCCCAGATTAGCATCCTTTAAAACAATAAGTCATCAAATCCCACTTTTCCCACATGCCAAAATTGTTCGCCTTTCCTCTGATTCAGAGTTGGTCTGTGCACAGAAGCAGCTTTAAAACTGACTTCTCCTACTCTGTGTAACCTTGTCCTGCCATCATGTCAACTGGGTTTTTTTTGTGTTTCAAGTTAGTATTTAGCTTGTGCTCTTGAATAGTTTTACAATTCTATAATACTAGAAAAAAACATGCATGCTGCTATGCAGCAAAACCCCCCAAAACACCCCACCTCCTTACCCCCTCCCGAAACCAAACAACAAAAAACCTGAAAAATCAAGGTAAGTTTCAGTTTCAGCTGGATTTATCATGTGATATTGCCCCAAATCAATGCTTTTAGGTGTTGCTATGCAGGTAGAGAAGAGTGCATTTTATCTGTGCTTGTAATGTGTTTTTATTCTGCTCCTGTTGGTTTTATCGTCATTGTTCTAGAAACAGCCCCTCTTCTGCCTTTGTAGTACTTTTTTTGGTTATAAAACTGAACACAATGATTCTGCCAAAAAAAAAAGTAATTGTAGGCACTGGGTACAAATACAAAACTATGACTGTGAAAGAGAATATGTCTACGCTTTTTCTAGTGTATCCTTGGGGATTACAAAATACTGTACTGTACATTATTTATGACATTGTCTAGATAGTGTGGTCTTTATGTAGATGCTTTATATTCTTGAGCTGCTATGTGAGTGTTCTGAATTCTTTATTTTTTATAGGTACATTTCCATATTCTTCCACAAAAATTGGAGAACAGAGCATCAGAATGTTAGTGGGAAACTACAGTCAGTTACCTCAGTAAGAACTATTTTTAAGAGTTAAATTTGATTTAAAGATGTTGATTTATTTGAAGACTACTGATATCAAAAAAACTTTTAATGTATTTTGTGCACCTTAATGTTATATTATGTGGACTAATATAATATAATATAATATAATATAATATATTATACTATACCATACTATACTATAACAGGTGGAGAAAGATGGTTTTTTGTAGAACTGTCTATTCTGACAGCACCTGGAAAATGTTTTGATTAATTTGCTGGTACCAGTGGTTCTGACCTTCTTTTTATTCTTTTAGGTCTATTAGACCTTTTTATTATCAAAATGTTCTTCTGTTATCAAAGATCCATTTTAGAAATACAGCTATATAAAGTCATTCCTTATTGAATTTTCATTTTCCATTTTGTGACACAGTTCTAGACTCATCAGAAAGTCTATTTTCTTCCCCATAATGTGCAGCATGCTGATTTTAAGACAGTTCTGCCCTATCCAATGTGTGTAGTATCCATTTGTGTGCTTTTCAGAAACTTATTACATGGCTTTTTCACAGTTTTGTAAAGATCATATTAATTTGGCAAAATAGCTTTCCCATAAATTTATATTTTGGGGGAAAATTATGTAACTCATTGTCAGTTCAGTGACATACCAGATATTAAATTATTTTTGCTGAGAATCAGTGTTAGGCTGAGAGATATATTTTTACTTGAGTGCTTCTTTCTAAAAGATCGGTATAACACTGGATTTCAGCCAGTGGTGTGAACTTCCCCGGAGACAACAGTAAGAGTCCACATATACCCCAAGATTGTTCTTGTGCATCTTGTGGTGGCAAGTTACCTGGACTTGTCAGTTTGACAAACTATCTGAAGTTAGTAGTGATTATCTGTTGTCCCCTTCAATTATTCTTAGTCTGCTAAATATTCAATTGTATTTAACATGTTCCTGCTGAGAGCTGCAGCTCAGATGTTGAAGTCATGGTCTTAAAAATCTGTCAGTATGAGATTTTAAACCTGCCTCCGAGCCAGGGCTGGAGCCCACCCTTCCTGACCGTAAGAACCTAGGGGATGAAGCCACAGAGCTCAGTGTGGGGCTCTGAAGATTGCCCAAGCCTGGAGAAGGACATACTTTATGTACCCAAACAGAGTTTTACGCCAGAGTTTGCTGTGTCAGGGCCAGGTTGCCAGGAGTGCTGTGTTCCTACACATGCCCAGCCACGTTCTTCAGTAAGCTGGTCATAATTTTCTTGTGCTCAAAGCCAGGACTGACAGCAGCTTAGGGCCAGAAACAATAGCAGGATGTAGATGCATGAACTTGAAATTGTAGGGAATAATAGTGGATAAGTTGTATTATTTATTAGTGCAATGTTCTGAGATACCAGCACACTAGTACTTTCTTATCAAGAGGGTTGGGGTGGTGGTGATTGTTGATTTTGTATATTGTAAGGAGAGCCATGAGATTTCTGTAAAGGAATTTTTGGTTTTGGGAGAAGGATTGTGAGATAGTACAGGGGAAGATATGAAATTACTCTGTGAAAATTTAGCATGTAGGTGATGGAGGCTGGTGTTTGGTTTTGTGTTGTTTTTTTTCCTCCTGAGTTATTGTGGAACTCGAAAGTTCAGTCCTGAATGCAAAATGAGAGCTAAGATTGGGAACAGGCCAAGGCAGACCTTGAAAGTGAAGACAAAGACCCTGTTTATTTCAGGGAACTGTGGGAGGTATTTAAAGACTGGAGACGTGATCCAGAGAGATGGATTAGTAAAATGACCTTTACAGCAGCAAGATGAGTGAGGGAAAAAAAATTGCATTTATCAATGTCAAGGAAAATAATGTTTGAAGTAGTCAAGACATAATTTTCATGTAGGTTTAGATGATTTTAAGGAATGACAAGATGGGAAAGGCCATCTCTTAATGTAGTTGTGCGGAACAAATCTGTGAGATTTTGCTATAGCTGGAGGAGTCGCTCTGGGAAGGGTCTGAGATGGTGTCATGGCACAATTTATAGTCACCACAAAAATAAGGCATTACAAATGGTATAGTTTTAAACTCATTCATGTTTTTTTTTTTTTTTATTTTAAAAATTGTATTTATTGATAGTCCCTATTCATTGCATAGAACAATGATGGAGGGAGAGGGGGGCTGAGCCATTTGCTGTGTTTCTAAACCACAGTTTAATGATTTATTTTTTTTTTCTTCAGTGAGCTATTGCTTTCTCCTGATGTCTTTTTGGTTTCCTGATGGATAGAAATGATGCCTTGCTTTTTAGTTGTACATTATATTTTCCAGTTACACATTTAGTCCTTTTTTATTGTTATACTGCTTTTACTTACTTCAACTTTTCTTAATAAAACATATTATAATAGATTCTTCCTCAGTTGTAAGATTGTATCTGAATCAACAAGTTGTTGGTTACTCTTGCTGTTCAATGTTCCCTCAGCTGAGTTGGCTCATAGCTGTGATGTACTGGAGGCTGCTCCACGATCTCCTTTCCTAGCTCGTTTATTTAAACTATCTGCAAAACAAACTGTACTTTTCAATCATTGTGACTTGCACGAATAATACAACAACTACACAAGGCTAAAAATTCTTCTCAAAACCTGAATGTGAAAAAAACCCACAAAACACATCCAATACATTCAGGGCTCAATTGGCCAAGCTTAGTTGTGTTAGTAAGCACTTACTCACATAGCCCCGTCATTCACTTACTGAATATATGCTTATTAATTGGCACAAAGTCAATCATCTGGATCCCTGTTAGCTTAGGAGACATGGGTGACGCTTGCACTGAAAGCTCTCTGTGCAGCACAAACTAGTGCTGTTCCTCTAATAATTTTTTTTTTTTTTTTTTTTTTACAGTCATATGGTAAAGGGGCAAGAAGAAAAAACCGATTTAAAGGATCGGATGGGAGTACATCTTCTGACACTACCTCTAACAGTTTCGTACGTCAGGTATGTGTTTTTCAGCTTTTAAAAGACTTGAGGACTTGCTGATATTACTGTTGAAGTCATTTTTTGGGAAGGTGAATTGTCAACTCAGAGTGATACTGTAGTCTGAGAAATAGCAGAAGTCTCTGCTGGCACAATGAAAAATATTTGGTTGCTGTTTTGATCTTGGCAGAAAAGTTTTTTTTTTTTTTTCATTTCTTACTCATTTCCATGTATAGTATTTTGCATTAGTTTTCTTACTGTAATGCTGTCAGGTGATTAAAGTTGGAGGAGGAGGTGGAGTCTGATGAAGTGCCTAAAGTGGCAACATTTGGCAGAAAGCATCAAAACCCTATCTTGGGTTTTACCTGCTTAAAATAGTGCTCTGTGAGGCAGTATTAACTTGGATGCTTTCCTCCCACATCCCAGTGTGGCATGGGTTGGAGGGGATATCCCTGGCACCATTTGTCCCCATTGCACTGCGGCTGAAAAGCCAGTAGAGGATGGAGCAGTGCTGTAGGTTCCCATGACCTGTGCTTACATGTGCCTCTCAAAGGGGGAGACCCAAGTGGACCCCAGACCTGTGTGGGTGCTTTGGAGTACAGTTAAATCTCACCAACAGAGGTGATTAAAAAAAGCAGAGAAAGCGTATCCTGAGCCTGGTGTGGTCTTTGGCTGCAGAACGGTGCTACTGAAGCTGTGCTTTTGTGGAAGGAGAATGTGTTTTGATGTGCTTCTGGTTGACAACAACCTGGAGAGCATGAGGGGTGTTCAGAGCCATAACAGTGACTGCACCTGTGCAGAGTATGGAATACTTCATGCCCTGCTGATGTAAGTCACAGTTTTGCAAATGTGGACTTTGATGTCTTTTTTTTTGGAGGATTTCTGCAACTTAGGTTTCATTTGGGTTTCATTTGGGAGTTTTTGGTTTTTGCCATAAGCAGGCACCAGTCCCCCTTCTCTACCTGCATGTTTTGCACATTGCTCCATCTCAAAACATTTGATGGCTTCACTGCTGTTGCGTTGGTTGTATGAGTACACACCATGTATACTGACACAAGTACACATCTTTGCAAAAATCTTCTGCTTTGTTCTGCTGTCATTACGTTAGCAGGTTTTGTGATAGGCCATGGATTTGCTAAAGTCAGGTTCATTTCATTGAACATAGGTGTGAAACGTTTATTGATCATGGGAATTTTTTGGTGACAGTAAACAATATGAAGGTGGAAACCCTGTATCAGTATAGTTGTGATATTTTGGCCTGTTTAAATATACTCTGACAAATCAGTCTGAGTAGTGTTTGGGAGCAGCAACAAGATCTCTGAGTTCCAAGGAATCTTTGTAAGAAAATCTGTGATGCTGTTTTCCTTAGCTCCTTGTGGATGTTGAATTCAGTCTGGAACATTTTTAGCAGAGTATGAGTGTTTATTTTATACCGACTACACACAGTTCTTTGCCTTTCTTGTTTACTTAAATGAAGTCTGAAATTGGTCTCAAGTATCTCTTCTCGCTGTCGTGAGGGAAAGCAGGGCAAAGAGGATGTAACACAAGGAGGGGGATCATCAAACTACATAGAGTTGTTGGAGTGGACTGCTGTGGTCAGTGTAGAGTTGGTGTGCTCTATAGACCGAGGGCTATGAGTTATCAAATCTTTGAAATAGGCACAAGGTTGGTGAGCTGCAATCTAAAAGTGTCTAGATCTTTTCCAGGGCTGTAAAGGGAGTGTAAAGTATGACAGCCTCAAGTGTAGATCTTTACAGAAGATATTTACATATTTCCCTGAAATAAATCCAAATTTGGTAGTTACTTAAGTGTTATAATATGAATGCCTGAAAAGTAAAAAAGGCTTCTGCAAAAAACCCAGAGATTGATTAGATTGTTAAAGCAAAACTAATTTTTGAAATGGCATTGCCACTGAAGATAATGAATGTTAATGGAGAAATATGTTATGTGACATTATCCAAAATAAATTTTAAAAAAAGAAAATAATCACAAAACATTCCTAGTAAGTAATGTACAGACAGAGCTGTTCCAGTTGTAGCAGATGTATGAAAGAAGTGTCTCTTCACAGTTGCTGCTGAGATGTTTATTTTAGTGCTCGGACTGCATCTTCTGCAGGATTTGCTGCTCTGATTCACCTCCTGGGACAGCTTGGTTTTCTTCTGTGCTAAGGAAGAATTTTGACCAGGGTGGCTGGTGCCCCAGATCTTAAACAGAATGAGTGCAGTAGCTTTCTGCTGGCTCCAATGCTGTGCCCAGGAGCTACCTCAGTGCTGCATATTGCTTGTCTCTTTCTTTCTGGGAGGATATTTTACATGGTGTAAAGGAACATAAATGTTTTGCCATGACCATCAATTTGCAGGAGAAAAAGTGACTCTAAGAATTTGGTGTTTCTCCTGAGAGGATTGAAAGCTGCAGAAAAGCAGAGCAGACGAATCCAAACCCAGAGGCATATGTGTTTATTTTATGTTACTCTATTTTAGTGCTCTCTTAAAACGGGCGAGTCAAGTTTTGCTTGGATAAGGGGGTTGTGGGGCTTTTTGGCAGTGGTTTTGACCTAGATGTGGGAAATACACAACCTGTTTATGCTGCCTTTAGCTGCCTATTTTTTGTCTCTGACTTGCCTTTTTTCCTCCCTCGTTTCCTGTCTCCTTTCACATTTACTTCTTAACTTGGTCCTGCAATTTTATGTGCATCTCTACAAGTACTCCCTTCCACTCTCCAGAAGGACTCCTGGGATTGTCCTGGACATTTATTGCTAAGGTCTGCCTATGTTCCTCATAAAGAAGAAAGAATGTTGGGAAGGTGCTTTTGCGTCATGTTTAGCTGTCCTGTCCTTAGGCAGGGAGAGGCACTGTTATAAGCATTGATGGAAAGTGGATGTTTCCTAACAGAGAAATATAGCGGTGCTGGATAAGAGAAGACAAATATGTCTAGTCCTGAAGAAATGTTACGCATGTGGAAGGCAGTGGAAGTATTGTGCAAGAGCAAGTGAACTTTCTGCATATAGTCATTTGAATTCACAGAGCTGCTGGCCATTTAAGTTAAAACTGCGGCAGGAGGGAGGGAGTTAGTATCTATTACTTACGTTGACAAAGCTTTACTGTGTCTGCATTTTACTATTTCCTTAAGGACATCTGCACCTCTGACTCCAATATGTACCTGGCAAGTTTCCCGCAATGCATACCAAATGCTGCAGCAGTAAAAAACAATGCCAACTTAGCTTTGTTTGAATGAGAGAGAACAAAGTATCATTCTACTCAAATCACATGCAAATTCCGGCCGTGGTATAAGGAGGATATGAAGTGCAGTGTGCGCAGCCTGTGCACAATGATCTTTTCCATTTAAATCTGGTTTTCAGAGTGCTGCAGTAGTGCAGAGCAATGTACCTTGTATTGTTCCTAATGTATGTAAAAGAAGCATTAAAGTGACACAAGAGTATTTAGATATATGTATACAAATTTAAAAAGAGTTCTTTTCCATCCAGTTAAACCTACTCTGCACTGTGAATTTTCTCTGTTGATATAGATTTTTATTTCTATTTTTTACGTGTGACACTGTAAAACTGATGAGATTTTATGAGAATGTTTTGGATCATTTTCTATTTGTTTGTTACAAAAATTGTTTGTTTAGTTTTGTCTCCAGAATATTATTGATGATATTGGAACTTAAAATATAACAACAACTTGGACTGCCTTTCAATTGCTAGGAGCTACTGCTTGGCTTTTCAGTAGCAATAGAGGGAAGACTTTTTTTTCCCCCTCCCTTGTGTTGTGAAGTCTTATTGGCAATTAAGCAGTGTGTTTGGAAAGCAGAAGCATCACTACACATCAATTGGCTCCTAACTGACTTAAATCACTTGTCTTTAGGGAGCTAAAGAACATTGTATTGTATAGTTTTCATCATCTTTTTTGAGCTTTGGAGTGATAAGAAGCTTGTTCTTAGGGTTAGCTATGAAAGACTCAATTGGATCTGATCTCTACTTGCTGCCATTTTGACGGACGTGTGGTAATGATTTTGTTCCCAAGGGTTTTTTCAAATACAGATCAGACAAAATATTTTGCAGACAACACTACGACACTTCCCAGCAACATTATTTTAAGCAAACTGCATGTTCTGATAGCATTACATATTTTGTGGTTGCACTTCTGGACCTGTCTTTGTTGAGGTTTTATTTTAAATCCTAATGATTAATCACAGAGGCAGTCTAAATTGTTGGGATTTTTACAAACTGCAAAGGCAGATTAGATTGTGAAATAAACTGTAGACTATGGACTTGCTTACTGAAATATTTAAGGTTTTACAAATCTAGGGGTTTTTGCCTTTAAAGATTGGCTTGATGCCTGTTACACTGTGTTCACTCAAAAACACAGCTATAAATAATTATGTAGGGAATTCATTATTCTACTCTCCTCTGAGGACATTTGCCTAGCTGTGTAATTACCTATTGAATTTTATGAATGGTAAAACTCAGATTTGCACTAAAAATTATTTGAAAATATTGACTTAGTTTTGCTTGTAAATATGCCTCTTAATCTTGAGCTCACCAGAGAACTGGGCCATGTCAGAATTGTATTCATTTCTTTTAAAGGCCTTTTCATTTTTCAGATATGGATTTTAGCTTTGATTTTTTTAATATTTTTTTATTATTATTGTTATTTTCACGAGGGGAAGAGTTTACATATACAGCTCATACATGCACCCTGCCAGTGAGGCAACGCATTTCGAGGCTGAACCACAAAGAGCTGGTGCAGAGTGGGCACAGGTATTAGCTTTGTTCTTAATGCCCAGCGCTATACAATCTTACGCTGAAAACCAGCTTATGCTTTCTCAGCTCGGACTGTTCCTGCTTCTTGAACACTATGTGTGAACAAGATTGTGGCTAGCTAGAAAATCTAAATAAATAATTAAATAATAAAAGATAAAGCTCATTTGCAATTTAATAGATTCTTAAATTCTTTGTGTGCCTCTAATTATAAACATGTTTGGCTCGCAGAGAAAAAAGGAGCTTTTCAGACTTGCCTTTAGCTTTTATGCATAACAAAGCAAGGTACGTCAGAAATTTTTAAAGGTATTGTGCAAACACTGATTGTAATACATGGAAATGTATCCCTACTTTTCTCATCTTTTATTTCTGATGCTACTGTCTGTGCATAATTTGTTAGGTACAGTTTATTTTCTGGTCTGATTCTGCTGATTTCACTGAATGCCACAGCAGTGGTGCTTGGGGCTCGTGCTTGCTATTGTGGTTGCATTGGAGCCTTACAGAAATGATATGTTCTAGAACATTATTTGAAAGCCTTTAAACTGTTATTTGTGGGTTTTTAATTAGATAGAATTATGGCGTCCTATGTTTTTCACTCTGAATTGTAAGTTTTTGAAGTAAATGCATTGCACTTGGATAAAGCCACCTTACACTGAGGTTGGTACATGGAATGGTGTCTGTGTTCTTTTGCAAGAGCCACTAAACTTTGCTGACTTGAAATCATAGGCAAACAATGTAGTTTCAGGGTGATGAGCTGTTTGTATTAAACAAGGCCTATCGTTTTTTAAATCCAATGAGTCTGTATTTGTTATGACATAAAATTAGATAATGGCTCTAGAAGTAGTACTAATATGGGAAAGCAACTATTTTTTTAATGTATTTCTTGTTGTATGAAGTATACCAGTGGAAGAGTGGGCGAACCACTTAGAGCAGCATGGGGATTCATAAGAATATGTCAGTTCAGCTGTTGATCATAGAATCATAGAATTGTCTAGGTTGATGCAGAGTTTCATTCATGGCTTGCATCTCAGTTTGACCACTGAGTCATGTGGTCAAAAGCAGCTAGATGGAGAGGTGGGAGGAGGACAGCTTTTAGAAGAGGCCTGGATTGGGAGTGTGTGGGTGGAAGGGGGGCCTTCCTTTCTAGTGGCAGTTGTGAAGCTGCACTTTAGGATTTATAGACATGGGAAAATGCATTAGGCTCATTGAGCTACAGATTTCCTCAGCAGTAGTAAGGGTTTGAAAAGTCTCCTTTTTTGGCCTGAAGAGAAAAGAACAGATGCCCCTATAAAGCATGGGATTTTGGCATGCGTGACTAGAGGGTAGATGACTGAGAAAAACCCAGCAGAAAGGAAGTTCATTTGCGGACTTCAATTCTTTCATGGGCCCTTTTTTTCTTCAAATGGTTTCTAAGAATAGAAATCAAAATGTTGCCATGTGTTTAAAAAAAACCCCACACACCCTCTAACCAAAACAAACAGGCAAAATAAAACTCTCCTTATGCATCCATTTACTCTTCTTGTAGCAGGGTGTGAGAAAATTACAGGGGAGAACAACTAAATATAATATTTGATTAAAAACTGAAGGGTAAGTGCCTTTCTATAGCCTGTTTGAAGTTACTTTGCATGCAGCTGAAGTCAACACATCCTTTTCCAAGCAGTAGTGGGAACTGTGAAATTTTGAAGACAGAGTTCATATCTAATGGCTGCTGAGATGATTGCCAGCATTGCATTTGAGCTTGCTAAGGTGATGAGTGGGTGTTCTGGCAGAGGACATATGTGGCCTTCTACAAGAGAATGGGTGGAGATGCGAGGCCTGAGGTGGGCGGTGGCATCCCCACTGGTAGCAGCTGTTGGACTTCCTCCTTTGGTGGTCCCATTGCTGTTGTCTTGCTTATGCGTCCCGGCGATGTACTTCTCTGGGTCTGTCAGGGAGAGGAGAAATAAAACTTTCCAGCTTCTCAGGAACTACCACAGCCTGCACGCAAGTTTGGCAGCATCGGATTTGTCATGCAGCATTCGAAAGGTGCAACAGGACTTGTGTGTCTCTAAGCCACATGGGATTTCTGCAGATGACAAGGCTGTTTCTGTGCTGTGGGAGAAGAGGAGGAGGAAGCTGAGGCAAGAGCTTGGCTGCTTAGGCAGTCACAGATGAGAGGATTTTTGAAATAGTAAGGCAAACTGATGAAGGTAAATCATTATCTTTGCAAGTTTGCTGAAAATACAGTTGGAGATTATTCCATCATAGTGCATGGCAAAGTGAATGAGCAGAAGGCTCAAGTCTAACTGTGTTTGTAGGCTTTCTCTTTGGCCAGGTACCTAAATGACTGACAATTGCCCTCTGGCAATCTCCATCTTGCAGTTTTGTGCTAATCAGAGTGTGCATTGTGTGTGCTGAACCTCTCAAAGCCTTATAGCTGCGCTGAGAACATCCTTGCTTATGTATTTGTTTGGTTTTTTTAGGCGGGACACAGCAGGAACTTGAAGAAAGAACTACGTGGTTATAAACAGTAAAGATCAGAATTCGAAATAGAATGAGAATAAAATATTTTGTTTTATTTTGTCCCCTGCTTCTCCCAGGAAATTCACTATGGTTTCTAGTTCTTGTGCATAGCATTGTCTTACTCAATAATTTTAAACAGTGTGCTGAGGTGGAAGGTTCTGTTATATGCTAGCATGGATGTCTTCTAGTTGTAGTAAGCACAGACATACAAAATATCTGCAATGGGACAAGAGTTCCGATGCATATATTTAATTATTGCTAATGGGAAAAAAAATGTCAAAAATAATTGATAAAGATAAATGCAGTTTATTGACAAATTTGTCTGTCGGGCATATCTAGATGGAGTGAATTTGTTTTTGTTGGTTTGGGATAGGTTTTTTGATTTATTTGTTTATTTTTTAGATGGAGCAGTTAATTGGAATTATTTTGTTTAACGAGGCCTTAAAATATGGTCATTTTTTGAGAAATAAGGTGGTTTAAGTCACTTGAAAAGTTTAAGTTTATAATTATAAGTCAGTGTATCAAAAACATAGCTTTTGACTTAGTGCCTTTTAAGGAAAATGAAATTTGAAATTATTTTCCTCATTTTAAACATTGCATTCAGGGCTTCCATTATGCTGCATTGTTTTGATTGGTAACAACTGTCTAACATGAGGGAATAATTTGGTCCTCTGTAAAGCAAATATCATCTTCCACTCTAGAAGATGGATTTCAAGGAAAAATAACCGTCAGTTTGCCTGTGTGCAGCAAGCTGATTCAGTTTCTTTTCAGCATGGAGCCAGGGTGCTGGGAGGGCCCAGGGAGTAAAGACAGGTGCTTTCCATTTAGACAGAGGAATCTACTGAATCTTTTGAATTTCACAATACTCCAGCAGTACGTTCTTGCTCAAACTCAGGAGTGTCCTACCTCACTAAGTAGATGCTTTTCAAAACATGTAAGTACCCTTTCTGTCACAGCAGAGAAACATCTTTGCTTGGTCTTTGTATTTAGACAGTACTTCAAGCACTGATTATATATTTCTGTAGAGTTGAATGTTGCTTTTTTCATCCGATCTCACTCAACATTTTTGCTGAAATATCAGGTTCATTCAAAAGCTTCATGCTCCCCTACTTCTCAAATTAAATGTAAACCTTATGGTAAGGCTTTTTTTCTAGCCATTGAATTGCAGAGTGACATCCATGTGAGCATAATAAGCATGCTTTTTTTTTCACTGATGATCCCATAATATTTTAGTTCCCAAATATGGCTGGCCTGAAAAATAGTAGAACCTGAAACAGTCCTAGGCATATGAAAAACAGGAAAGCTATGCCTCCTGAAAATCTGATATTGTGGGGTATCTGATTTCTTCCACTCTGCCAAAAAATAATCTTACTGAGATGCATAGCATTAGTTCTCCACTTAAACCTGTAGCCACTTATATGATAAAGGATTGCTATTGGATGGTTTACCCCTAATCAAGTCTTGGGTAGGGAATAGAACTGGTTCTTGAAAATAAGTGAGGACCTGAAAAACACGAGGATGACTGAAGTAAAAAAGGGAGGAAAATATCTATATATGCCTTTGATTTCTTTTCTCCTAGGGATAGTTTTGAGTTTTCAGTTGTTTTGCAGATTGAACTGGAAAATATTTCTGAAATTTGAGCAGGCTATCACAGGATGAAAACTAGACATTTGCTTTTATGCTGAATTATCTTGAGATGCTATGTCTTTTGTGCTAGAAATACAGCTTTAAGACATGATTGATCAGTTGACTCTCAAAGGTCTGTTTATCAGATGCTACTTTTGGAGGAACTGAGTTGAAGGCAGGCACCGCTGTTCCTGTAGAAACTGTGAAGCATGGCTGATTTGGTTTATTTTTCATACAAACTATGGAAATTATAGTATAAATTCAGTAATCTCTCCTCACTACTTTTCTAAAAACATGTTATTGCATGCATAGCTCTCTGAAAAATAAATCATTCTTTGTCTACCTTCTTTGACCTTATTTATGTCTTAGGAATTCTTTTGAAAATATTAATGTGTCAAGGAAATGTTTGCTTATAATAAGAAAAGATTAAAGATTATTTCAGCCTTGTCCTTGAAATAATTACTGAGGAGAATGCCAGTTTGTAATAGAGTATAATCAGAAGTCAGCTGGTCTTACATGTCTCTTCCTACCCTTAGCTGCAATTTATCCATCATCTACCATCCATACTGAAATAAAAATCAGATGCTTTACTAATCTGCTTGTATTGTTAAATAATGCACTAAAAGAACATGTTAAAATAGAATTTCCCATGCTTTTGAGGAATAGTGCTTGCTCAAAATCCATCAGCGGTTTGAAGATTTCTAAAACTTCACATCTCCGTTATTATTTGAGAAAAGTGAACAGTATTTAAAATGCTGTTTTGGACATGACGCAGAAATGAAAGCACGTTGATAGATTTGACCAACTATGCTGTTACTATACTTTGAATGTAGAAAACGAGTCAAATCCTTACATAATAAATAAGTGTTGTGATAAAGTACAGTGTTGAGGCAAAGCCTCTGAATGAAATGATACAGCTGAGTGGAAGAGAGACAGGATCAGGCTGAGGCCTAAGAAGCATTTATTCACTGGAGATAGTCTGGAAGAATTGGCAGTGTGCTCTGTGCTTTTTTAATGGAAACAACGTAACTCTGGAAGGTTTAAGAAATTTCTATTGTTATTTGATTAATTGTTCATAAGCAAGAGCTACTTAGACCAGTACTTATATTTTTTTTTGCATAGTGGTTGGCCTACATGTGATATTTATTTATTTTAGAAAGACTGCATGTGATTTAATGTAACTTGAACTTGCATTGTTAGATAGAATATTGCTGGAGGTTTTGAAGACAGAAATTGCTTGAAGGTTATAATGCTGTGTCAGTAGTTTTGCAGAAAATTTTGTTTACCTCTCATAGGTAGTTTCTGAACTTAAAAATCCCTCTATACATTAGCCGTATGCAGTTCTTATTTGAACCACTGCTTTGATCTGTATTTAATTTTTGAAGTGCATCCTTTGGCATTCTCTAGCAGGGCAGCCCTGGCTAGCTTTAGCAGTTGAATCCAGTCACTCTGACAGTGTCCTTGGGACAGTGGTGTGAGAAGGGCTCTCGCCAACTGGTCAACCACAGACTAGGTCCTTCTCCCCTCTCTACTCTGAGGCAAATCTGCTAATACTCATTTTATAGTGCTGTTATGCCTCTCTGTCTTTGCATCTGTTCTTAAAATCCCTAAACTAGCTAGGTGATTTTATTGATGCTGTATTAAAGCATCTGTATTGAAAGTTTCTCTGTTCACAACAAAAGGTGCTCTTTCTTAAACCCAAGTGACTAATTCTAAATCTCTTGGGCTGAGATGCAGGCAAGGGAGCAGTGCTAGTGAAAGGAAGCTGTGCAGGGGAATTCCACACATCCAGAAAACATGTGATTGCCAGGTCCACGTCAAAGCTTGGGGTTCATATGGGTCTGCATCCAAGGTTTTCACTGAGAGATGCAGAACATTGGCTCGGCGTTTCAAGGTGTCCAGCTCCTAAGTGCACTATACCGTAGCTTCTAATGAAAAGTATTACCTTCAGGTCCAGGTCTATAAAATCATGAACTTCTGCATGAACGAGCAGATCTTGTTAGGAGGCTACCTGTGAAGAAGATGAATTTAGAGTCCAAATTAAGACAATTTTTTTTATTTTTTATTTTTCCCAATAGGACAGTGGCTTTCCTTTTGCGGTCCAGCTTAAGAGTCTCATCTCAACCCAGTAGACTCTTTTGTGTTTCTTTATTTCTTTGCTCAACTGTATTTTTTGCATCTGGCTGAATAGCTTGTCAAATAGCCACAAGTATAATTAATCCTGCAGAAACCTTATGAATAGGTTATGCGAGTTACTCTGTCTTGAAAAAGAGCCGAGATATGCCATCTTTCTTCCAGTGGGGCTGGATTCTTTTATTCCCACTGACAGCTAGGATCACGGGCGGCACACTTGAACAATCTAAGCCACAACTTAAAAATGTAAAAAAAGGATTGAGAAGCAAAACATAACATATTCTGTACACTGTCTGCATTATATCTGCTAAATGCAGTTTTCCTCTATATGCAAATGACATGTATTGACTGTTTATGAGCCACATTCACATTTGTTATAAGCATCTGATGGGTGATACTCCCTAGTTTACAGTAACTTGTTAAAGTTTTGTTGGTTGATTGCTCTTGAATGATAAAAGCAATAGTTTTAAAAATTTACATTTAAGGTTTCTGTAAATCTACTTGATGTATATGTCCCATGTTAACTGATGGACTCATGGTCATGCTGTGTATGTGGATATGGTACTGACCAAGAGGTTAAAGACACTGGAGAGACTTATCTTGGCAGGTAAACGAATGTGCACACAAATCTGTCAGGTCATTGTAAGGATTTATGAACTTTACTCCATCAACGGTCTAAACTCAATTTCTAAAAAGAATAGAGTTGTATTACCTAATAGTTATCTCATATCCTTAGCAGGCCACTTTTTTTTTTTTTTTTTTTCCCCTTTTACACTCTTGGAACTTGGCAAAGTTTTCTATATGAAAGTAGTAAATTTAGGAAAGATAACAATAATTTCTTTGTTGACTGCAATTTAGCTTTTAGATTGTTGCTTCAGAGATCCCTGTCCCTGATTTCTGGCAATCGGTTAACCATCTTCAAGTATCTGTAGACTGTCATGGTCTCAGACGAATGGATATGTTTTACAATTACACTAGGATAGTTTACATGCACCCTGCTAATTTCCACCTGTTGTCCTTTTTGAAGGATCCATATCTTGAAGACTGATGTCATTAATAATTACTTTATGATACCAAGACAAGGTGTTTTAAATTAAACACTTATTCATTCCAAAAGAATAAAAAAATTAATGTCATTCATCTCAGATCAAAGAAGATTTGATTCTTTGTGAATCTGTGGTTAGATTTGCACTTACAGTTTTCTCTCTAGAACCTCTGAGTCTGTCAGGACTGTGTAATTGCAAGTGTTGGTAGTTATAGAAATCTTATATACTTCCAGTTTGATCATGAACATTTTAAGTAGTAAGTGGTTTGGTGTTTTTTTTTTTTTT
>VZTM01017003.1:1611-12467 GCA_013400555.1 Jacana jacana | reverse complement strand
TTTTTTTTTTTTTCTTTCTATGGGTATATATATATAAATAAATAATATATATATTTTATATGAATCTATATGAATCTATAAGTCTATGAATCAATAAATCTACATCTCTCTCTAATGACCAAATTCCTGGCAGTCTCAGGTATACAGTAATATTTTCTTTGTCCTTCCTTCAAATTTTTGCTATTCTGAGTGCAACTCAGAACTTCTTAATTGGTCCCTGTTATATGGCTGAAAGTCAACATGTTGAAATCCAGTTTAACATACTTCAGAATTTGGCATTTAGTCTTGTATTATTCTTTCTATCAGAAATTGGCTTTCTACCGTGGCAAGATGCGTCATGTCAGACCAGAGCTAAATCCTTACACCATACTCAGGAAATCCTTTGGTCTCCTTTGACATGTGATGTCATGCGGTTTGTGCTGTGCTATACTCTGTGCTTTCCCACAAAGCAGGATCAGATAAATCTAGGGTTCATTTCCAGCATACATCAACTGTATCTGCTTTGGAGAACATCCTGTTAGTTCTTCCAGAAATGGTAAATGGAGTCCAGAAACACAGAATAATCTATATCTTTGGTACTTCATCTCCTTCTTGTAACTTTAACTATGGATATGTTCCATTGTTGATGTGAGGAAGCACTCGAAGGTGACTTACATTTTTGAAGGTGACTTACATTTAGCTGAGAGTTACTAATCACCAGGGGAAATGGGTGAAATAATAACAAAACCCTCCACTGCAGTATTTGCTTGATTAAATGGAAGAGGAAAAGTTCGTTCATGGGAATGAGTCTGAGGTATTATAATTTTGGCAGATCTTTTAGTTAATTTGTGCTTTCATCACTTCAGCAGAGCAAAAGAGCTGGTCCACCTAACCCCTATCGGGAAGGTTCCTTTGTGGTTGCTTTGAACTGGATCTGCTTGTACTGCACTCTTGACTGAAAACTGAATCATGTTGTTCAGAAGGTGGCGTTGATCTCAAATTTTCTAATTTTGATCGTGTAAAACACTGACCTGTTTAGGCTTGCCAGTTATGTTGGTTCTGCAGGACTTTACAAGAAGAGGCAGACCTTGGCTGGATGCAATTACTAACTGCTGTTTCCAAGGTAGTTTAAATTTTCAGTTGTTGGAAAATTTGTGGTCAGTGAGCTTACAATTCTGTGTCAATTTACACATCAGAAAAGGAGAGTTCTTCATTTAGACATTGAATTCCTTCCTCTTACTGCCTGACTGGTTGACATTGGACTTGGGGGAAATCCTATTCCTGGTTTATACAAAACTTAAACAGAAAGTTTCTAGGCAGACTTTCTTGGCAGCATGCATAAGATTTTATTTTTCATGTTAGAAAAGTTCACTGTATTTATAAGACTGGTATTATTCATGTTTTTTCAGAACACATACTTGAAGTCGAGCAGCTGCAATTTACAGTTAATCTGGCAAACATTTACCTCTGCCTAATCTGAGTATCACTCGGGGATTTTCTCTACTAGCTCTTTATAAGACTTTTTGAAAGGTCTCACCCATGTGGTTCTGCCAACAATGGAACATGACCTTAACTTGGTCTTGTTTGTACTGATGGACCTTCCTTTCAAGTCTGTTTAACAGTGTATGCATCATTACATTTTTCTTTCAAAGTGGTGTTTTTAACGGTCATTCAAGAGTTGGAAACACAATAGTCCTTATGTTTCCACCAAGACAGGGTCATTGAAGTCTCAAAAGACATCATTGGTCTTACGTAAGTCATCCCAAAGCAGAGCGTTGGCAAAATCTGAAATGTGTATAAAACCACATCTGCCAATTTGGGAAAGTGTCTCCCCTCAGACAAGCAGGTGAGTTGCTGAAGAGTAATTTACCAATGCCGGCAGCTGCCAGAGGTGGTGAGGTGGCAGAGGCTGCTCAGCCTGCTGTAAGGGGAGGGGTCTGGATGCAATGTCCCGGCAGGTCTCCTTTCTGGCCACAGGTGGCCAGCCCAGCAGTCAGGAGGCCTGCGGATTGCTGGCAGGCTGTGTCAACTGCTGCATGCTGCTTCTCAGCCACAGAGGACCATAGAAGTAGTCACTTGCATGTATACTATACACGGTATAGCCCATGCCTTAAGAGTTCGGTTGAAGACCCTATCATAACAAAACCTGTTGAACTTGGATACCTTAGTCCCTCTGGTTTTGCCCAAACTGTGGGAAGGCCCTGCATTTGGAGCACATTCTCAGCAATCAGAGGTGTGTGTATGGATAACATTGCCTTCTTCCTCATCCCTACATCATGGCTTCCCTGAAAGAATGCAGGAGATCGACCCAGCCTGCTGTGTTTTTCCAGAAACTGTGTTTGAGCAGTGGTTTGACCATTCTCTCCCTGTGGCTGCAGGACATTCCTCCCATGGGCTCATTGGCATGGATGTCCACAGCCACTAGGAGAGATCAAAATCTGTTTTGAAAAAGTGGTTTCACAAAAATGCATTAGAAATCATGAGGTAAGCAGATGCTCGTGTGAGATCGGTCTAAAACCCAGACAGAAACAAAAATTAAGTTAATATATCAATGCAGGGAATAATTCCCAGCTTTCACAGGCAGGAAACCCAGAATATCAGGGTGAATGAGGAGAAATTTTTCCCAATATGATTACGAACATTTTATACAGCCCATTTGCTGCTGTATATTTATGAATAGAATTGATTTATCTGATTGCTAGCGCTCTGTTGTTTGTTAGGTCTCCATAGGCACCATAAATGAGGGTGACTGAGGCATTTGGAAAAACGTTGCTTCTTCCTTACATGGTACATCCTTACCATCTAAGAGAGTATCTGTTAATTACTAAACACTTTGGAAACTTGTCTGTGTTTTCAGAAGATAGGGTACAACTTGTACTATTCTATTTTAGAGTATTTTTTCCTTGCTTTTATCTTGCTTTTGTAGGATAAAAGGGACAACCTGGTACAAAGTCAACCCTCACTGTTTTTTAGTACATTTTGTATGCCTTCAGTGGATGCTGTTGGTGTCAGCCAAGGCCCACAGTGCCACTTCAGCTCTCACCCAAGCTAGCAACATTTCTGTGTGTGCTTGATGGTTACAGAGACAGACCAGCTCTTCTAGAAGTTGATTTGCATTACCTAAATTAGTCTTCTGCTCTGAATTACTCTCCAGAAGGAGGTAATTTTTATCCCACTAAATACAGGGGGAACATCAGGGAATCAGCTTTCTCATGTTAGCTGCCTGTGGTTGGTTGCTGTGAATAGTCCCTTACTTGTACCTGTATCTGATGATCAGACTTCTTCCTTGATGTCTCTGCAGTTGTTTAACTTTATTAGCACTCTCTAGCTATTTAATACAGATTCAGCACATGTTGCTCTAGTGTGTTCTGTGACTATGCAGCTTTCTTGTTTCTGTGGAAGCATTTTGCATCTGTTCTATGCTATTGAAATCATATGGTCTATACCTATGGGGTGTAAAATACAGCAGCACTTAAGCTGTTTTTAATTTTATTCCTGTTCGGCATTTAGGAGTGACTCATTTCTCTGGAAACTGAGTTGATAAAACATTTGCATATCTCATTAATCTAATACTGTAATTCCCAAGAAACATTATAGTGAAAAAGCCTATTGTTCAGATGGTGCACAGTGAGCTTTACTTTATTGATAATACCATGGTCTGCATGTAACAATCCTAGGTGTAATTTTCTAGCAAATGAAAATACAATACAAGAACTCCTTTACAGAATCCAGAAAGTGATGTCTTGGAACTCAGACCTCGGGGAGCATTGGATCAAGAGTTTTAAAAGGCTGCAGTGTAATTCTGTTAGTCACACCATTCATTGTCATGAATATCAACTATAATCCTTTTCTGAGCAGTTAATTTTTTCTTTCTTTTTCAATATAAAGCTTGGAAAATGATGACAACCACCTGATTCGGCAAGAGATTGGTTTGAAAACTATTTTAAAGCTCTTATTTTATGTAATGGTAGTCCATAAAGTGATACAGAATAATGAAACAAATGGGAAGTCTCATACAGTCTTGCTCCCCTGTAGTTTTATGATTCTTACTTAGAAAATAATTTTAATGCAGAGCATAGCTAGTGAGCTACTTCTTAATTTCTGAGGACTAGATTCAGTATCTTCTCGTTTCACTGACTATTTATTTCTACTTTGTCTTGGAATATAATGCTCATGTCTTCCTTGCTTGCTTCCCACTCCAAAAAACCCAAACCAAAAAGAGCTAAAAAAGGGTCCATACTGTATATTTTTGCAGTATAAAAGATTCTGAAAGTAAGGAGAAACTGATGGTAATGCGCACCTTAGCAAAACATCATTTCCTGTATTAATTGTTATGGAATGTTCCTATTTTAGAAGTGATAAAAGATAGGAAGCAAAACCAGTGGAGAGTCCACTGGAAAAGACTTCACTGTAGTCAGGCTTCAAACTTCTCCTTTCAAAGACAGAAATATTAGGCCAGGTTTAGGAGCAGCCTGCCTACAAGTGAACTTGAAGTCTTTCTATCTGGAGCAAAAGTTTGGTGGTTGCTGTAGCATCCTTCATGGTAAGTGTTAGAATTTGTGTATCTTCTGGGAGTGAAACTGTTGAGGTAGTCAAATTGTTATGATAACATAAGAACAATGAAGATTTGAACTGAGGTAAAATATACGGGCAGTTTTCAACGTAAGTCAAACACCTCGATTGTAAATAGTTTTTCCTTCACGATCCCTTTCAGAATATTTTTACACTATGTGAAAGGCTGTAGGATTTTCCTCCACCATAAACCTCTTTTTTTTTTTTCTTTTTTTTTTTTCTTTTTTTTAATGCTGTAAGCAGATAGCATAATGAGAATCATAGAATAATTCAGATTGGGAGAGACCCTTGGGATCATTGAGTCCAACCATCAGCTCTACTCTACAAGTTCTCCCCTACACCATATCCCTCAACACCACATCTAATCGACTCTTAAACACAGTCAGGGATGGTGACTCCACCACCTCCCTGGGCAGCCCATTCCAGTGCCTGACCACTCTTTCTGTGCATTATTTTTTTTCCTAATGTTCAGCCTAAACCCACCCTGCTGCAGCTTGCAGCCATTTCCCCTCATTCTATCACAAACTGCGTGTGATTAGAAACCAGCACCAACCTCTCTACAATGTCCTTTCAAGTAGTTGTAGAGAGCAAGGAGATCTCCCCTCAGCCTCCTCTTCCTCAAACTAAACAGTCCCAGCCCCCTCAATTGCTTCTCGTAAGATTTATTCTCAAGGCCTTGCACCAGCTTTGTTGCTCTCCTCTGCACTTGCTCCAGCACCTCAAGATCTCTCTTGTGTTGAGGTGCCCAGAGCTGGGCACAATATTCAAGGTATGGCCTCACCAGTGCTGAGTACAGGGGGACAATCACCACCCAGCATCTGCTGGTCACACTATTTCTGATACAAGCCAGGATGCTATTGGCCTTCATGGCCACCTGGGCACACTGCTGGCTCATGTTCAGCTGCTTGTCAACCAACACCCCCAGGTCCTTTTCTGCCAGGCAGCTCTCCAGCCACACTTCCCAATCTTGTAGCGATGCATGGAGTCATTATGTCCCAAGTGCAGGACCTGG
Organism: Jacana jacana; assembly: GCA_013400555.1. Taxonomy (NCBI): domain Eukaryota; kingdom Metazoa; phylum Chordata; class Aves; order Charadriiformes; family Jacanidae; genus Jacana; species Jacana jacana. The sequence goes on along the minus strand of VZTM01017003.1, from coordinate 6,904 downwards.
TGTATATGTAAGCTGAAGCAAAGAGCTTCACTTAATTTTTAAGTTACTCATGGTGTGTGAGTATACATGTTTTATTTTATTTTTCTGTGAAGGACATAAAAATAGTTCTTTTGTCCTTGAAGTTCTGGGCAGACTGGTGGGTACCTGATGGGTGAATCTGCACCATAATTGCTGGAGGGCAATACTCCCTGAGTTGCAGGTTTTTTTATTTATTTTTTTTAATATTTTTTGGCTCATGTAAATAACATCTTCAGAGTTCAATGTTGTATGCATTCCAATGACTCTGTTTACTGGAAGTACAAGACTAGGCACAGAAACTCCGATTTAAGAAATATTTCTGTAACTTCCTATAACTTCAGATTTTGACCTTCAGTTTAGGTTGGAGAGCATACATACACACAATCCAATCTAGTATATGGTGTTTTATCATATTATAGTTCAGGATACAGAAATATAACTGAGCAAGTGAGAAACACGTAAACTCTATGGACATAATTACCTGTAATTAAAGTGGGTTTTTTTTTGATATCTGAAGTCCACAGGACCACCTTGGATATTTGCTCTTCAGCCTGTTTTCATTGTCTGCCAGGGATTCTTAACTTCTAGGCTAAGATAAATAGTCATCTTTTTTTTCTTTTTGTTTGTTTTATCCAAACTTTTTATGTTTCTTACAGTTTATGACATAGCATTGGTCTGCGGATAAATTATAGTAAAAGTTCTCCTCAGCAAAACAGGAAAATTTAACCAGAATGTTACATGCCAAATATTAGCAGCTTTACAGTAAGAGACAAAAAAAGAAGTACGTCTTCTTATACCTTACTTATTATAAACCTTATACAAATAAATAACCATAAGTATGTTTGTAATGTATGTTTGAAAGAGCAGTTTTTATCTAAGCTTCATTGTTTTTAAATTTCCATAGGGATTTCTTTTTTAACTTTGGTTAGTAATATCCCCTGTGTGCTACAGACAGTGAAACAGAGTACATAATCTTTCTAGAAAGTGTTAGATATATGCTTTCACTGTTCTCTCAAATATGTATGTGAATTAGAATAGGTTTTTTTCTCAATCATTTTTCTTTGGAAGTACATCTTCCTGGACCCTGCCATATAACCCACAGTCTGTGTGGTTATATCTTACTATCTCTGCTGTTGTGATTTGTCTTTGTATTTCTTCAGATATGAAGTCTTTCAAGCTGGACTTATGCAACACCTTTTGTTCCAAGTATCCTGCATGTCCTAAAAAGCAATGTATTATTGCCCAGATGATTAAAAGGTGAATTAAATATCCTTTGATATTGAAGTTGGGACAATAAGCCACACATTCTGGAGCAAAGAAAATGGCAAGAAGAATGAAAGGGAGTCAGAACAGGATTAAAACGTGGTGAAGTACTGAGGGAAGCGCTGAATGTCATGATGTGCTGGCTGTGCAGCCAATGTTCTCAGCCAGGAAAAATGGCTGTGCAGCCAGTGTTCTCTCCCTGGAGCAGCCCATGGGAAGAAGGTGGGAATCAGCAGCCTTGAGTAAGCAGGGAGTGAGGACAGGGTGTGTGGCAGCAGTGAGACCTCTAATTGTCTCCCCGTGTCCCACTTCAGCCGTTCTTTCCTCAGGGCCCAGAGAAGGCTTTATCCTTGAGCTGTGACACAAACAGGCAAAGTGAAGGTTAATTTGGGATGGGAATTGCAATCATGGGGGAAACGTGGCCTTTTGTGCTATTTCTTGGGTGTCCTTCAAGCATGGGACCAACTCGGTGAAGGGCGAGGTGTAGATGGATGTCCAGCTGGAGAAAATGTATGCCATATTTCGTTTTCTTCAGCTTGAGAAGCAAACAGAGCTGTTTTGATCATAGTCTGTTTCAGTATAGACACAAGTTATGTGTGTTGTCTACATGTGAGTGGGGAGCAGGGGGGATCTTCTACGTGTGATTCTCCTAATTGTGTTAAATAAGTAGGGAGGGAGGGAAAAATATGAAGTGCTTCAACAGTCGAGAGGAGCATTCAGTATTAAATATCCTTATCTGCCCAGAAATTTAAGCATTAAGGAGACACAATTTGTTAGAGCTGTTTTCCCCTCTTGGATCCGTCATCTGGTCTGTTAGTAATGGATTATTTTGAGGAGGAAAAAAAAATGCATGAAGACACAACTCCCTGACATTACAAATGACTTTATCTCTTATTTCTGCATGTGTTTGAATTATTTATATCAGAGATTCTGAAATAGTGCCCTGGTACTAAAGCTATTGGAAAGGCTGCTAGATTTTTGGATTAATGAGTGTGAATTTCCCTGATCTTGATGAAATGCAGACTTAATAGCCACAAATTAGTGTTGCTGTATCTCAGAAGAAAAGCTCTTACCCTCTTGAAGCAGAGGCACACGATGCTATGGAATGACTGGAGCCGCAGTTCTGCATGGGCTGTGAGCAGCTGTTCCATTAACCAGAAGGGATGTAAAGGCAGTGGTTTGCAAACTATTACTTTCTACTGTTAATCTTTCTTTTTGTGCCCCATTTGAGCAATATTGGCAATAGTATTAACAACTGATAGTACTGACTCTATTAAGTTGCCGTAATACTTTTATAATGACAGAACATTTGTGTAACTTATGGTTTTTTATACATGTTTTTAGCTGAAGAGATGTGTTGAAGAGAGCCTTTTTGGTTTGTAGAGAGTCAAATGACATCTGTTTTTATTGAGATTCAGGTAGTTCAGAAAAATGCTAATTAAATACATCAAGTTGATCAAAAATGCAACCAAGTTTTGTCCTTTGTCTTTTCTGTTTGCCCTTTTCCTTCTTATTTTTTAATATTATGTATTTGGCCTCATACTTTCATAGGTAATCCCCTTAGCAGAAGCTTGCATTATGTTCTGCTTAAGCTAGATAAATCTAATTAGCAAATTAGATGCTAAAGCATTTTGTGTTTGGTTTGAGCCTGAGAGACCCACACTGTTGTGGGTCCCATCACATTGCGGTTTGGTACAAAATGTTTCATGTAATCATAGAATAGTTTGGGTTGGAAGGGACCTTTAAAAGTCATCTAATCTAAGCCCCTGTAATAAGCAGGAACATGTTCAACTAGATCAGTTTGCTCAGAGCCCTTTCCAACCTTTGAATGTTTCCAGGGATGGGCAGTCTATCACCTCTCTGAGCAACCTGTTCCAGTGTTTCACTACATGCATTATAAAATATTTCTTCCTTATATTTAGTCTGAGATCTAGTTTCCTTTACTCTCTCTGCTCTTGTGGATGATTTCAGATGGTAAGAAATTTGCTCCTAGTTCTGTACCTGTCGCCATTTTGGGGTTACTTTGGGGTTACTGGAAGCTTTAAAAAACCTCCTTGGAGCACATGGGTATCAGTGAGCTGAAGCTCAGTAATCCTGAATCATTTGTATCAGTATAGATTCTGTCTTGCCACTGTAATGTCTGGAGAGGTTTCTTCTCATAGGACCTACTGTGCTATTATTACTCATAAATAATTCTTTCAAGTAAAATCAAATCTTTAATAGAGATAGCTCATGAGTAGAGTAAAAGATTGCTTACAGTAGGTATTTTAAAATACGACTATTTTAAAACAGATGTGTTTCTTGTTTTATTTACTTGCTGGGGACAGGGTTCAGGTGTCTGTAATCCTTCCCTGCCAGAGATGATGCTATCGTTACTGGGTCACTTCGACAAGGAGTGCTCTTCCTTTCTCCTCACCACTGTGAGTGATGGAATCGGCTCTTGGAGAGGAGACACAGGGCCCAATGCCTGACAGTCTGCAGGAATCCAATATTTCAGACTTTGCAGAGGACAGTCTAAGCCTTAGATCCAAGGATGAGCTGGAAACAAATCCGGTGGAAGAAATTCAAGGCCTTAAACCTGAGGACTTGCAGGGCTCTGTTCCTGCTGAAGCAATGCAGGACACTAAATCTGAGACTGGGCAGGTATGGCACAGGGGTACTATAGGTTAAAGGTCTGCAGTGTTTTTATGGTTGCAATAATGTATTTGTTTCAGGAATAATAAACTTAGTTTTCTCAATTATACTTGAGGAGGCTGGCTTGGGTTTTATGGATTTCCTGTTATTTCTGTAGAGATGGGGTCCATGGAGCCCCAGCAAGGCCTGTGGTGCAGGGCTGTTTGGTGCAGCCTATGCAATCCTTTTTTTGCCTTAACTAGGCAGAAGATGTTTCTATATGCTCCCGTTATCTTCAGGTGGATTGAGTGGAGTGAGGGTGTCTATTGCAAGCTGACCTACATAGCTAACTTCTAGGTATAATGCTGGGCACTATCAAGAGTCGATAGATTGAAGTTGCCGTAAAGGTAGACTTTTGTGTGCAATTTGAAATTCCAGGCCTGTGTTCAAGACTGAGGCTAAAAATATGATTGTTTCTCCCTGCCATAGCCTTTGGTTTCTTTGTGGTACTGTGTTTTTCTGCAGGAAATTACACTCCATGGTGCCATCACACAGCTCATGTATGATGGGGAATTTAAAGATAGCAGTTGTAAAAAAACCTTTCTCCTTTGGAACAAAATTAAAATCTTTTTCAGTGTTTTTCTTAAAAAGGGGAAAGTTGAGAGATAGTCTTTGATGAACGGTCTTGGTGACTTGATCCTTAGCTGCAGCACGAGTCCTTGCTTTTCTGCACTGCAGGAGGCAGATATGTCCTAAACGTCAGATTGTGTTCTTGCCCAGAAGTTTTCTCCTCTTACTGTTTCTCTCCAGAGATTTCCCATTTGTGTAAATTGATCAACACTTGCTGCAGCAGGCAGTTGAAACATTTCTATGCTGCGAGTTCCTACCCAACAGACCAGCAGGTTCTTACCTTTTCCTCCAAGTCAATAGTCCAAATCTACCAGAAGATGGATCTCAACATGGGTATCTATATCCAGCACAAGTGTCTTTCTGTTCCTAGAATGCATGTTTTGTGATAAGTGTTTTGGGCTTTTATAAATTGAATTTTTCACCAGAAGTCTTATCCTGAGCTGGAGAAGTCTGTCCCGAAGAGACTTTTGTTAAAAATAGCATATTCTTGCAAAAAGTCTACACTGATGGATTGACTGCTTTTATCTACAGTGTCATTCTTTTGAAAAACTCGTAACCAAGAGAGGCTGGAAAGAATTCCTTGTCAGAATAAAAAGATAACTCTTGTTTCTGCTTGAAAGAACACTTAATAATACAACAAGAAAATTAACAAGTGTCTGCCGTTATAACAATTCAGGAACCTGGAAACATTTTTTACAGGGTGACCTGACTGTCTGTCAAAAGAATCTTAACTTCTGATGTTGAGAGGGTTTGCTTGGTTTTTTGTTTG